>BQNB010007827.1:38571-56371 GCA_026074375.1 Tanacetum coccineum | reverse complement strand
GCACTTTGCTATCTAACAAATGATAGTGAGAACTTGGGTAAATTACAACCGAAAGCTGATATTGGTATTTTCATTGGTTTTGCACCCACAAAGAAAGCATTTTGAATTTACAACCGTCGTACCAGACGAATCACTGAGACAATTCATGTAGACTTTGATGATGTCACACCCCGCCAAGGCGAAAACACAAGGCGTAACGAGAAAGGATATCATCATAACACAATGGCGTTTATATAGAGAATTCTACATGCAATAAATAAGAAAAGTATAGACACACAGTGTCATAACAATAACCATAAAACTAACCAAATCCAAAAGGCGTCTTTATTGATGAAACAAAAGTTCTCGCCAATAGAAAGACATGCAACAATTATCCATAATCCAAACAATGCAATATTCAAGACAATAAAGCAATAATCTCCATGACATCCTATGGTCTCTTTCTAGCCACTTCTCTCTATCTTATTCCCATGATGCTCACCTGAAAATGACGCTTAAAAGTCAACATAATGTTGGTGAGAGGCATAGGTTTAAGACACATATAAAACTTTTATACAATTGCTGCGATTACTAAAACAATTCATAACAATCATACACTGGGTAGGCATACCCATCTGATCCCATATCACAACACTGAGTAGGCGTACTCATCCGCTCTAAAATATGTCACTTACGCACCTAAAAGTCTACCAGCTAGAACTTATACTTAGGCTTGGACCAACACATCATTTAGTATTATTTTAACCCTTCAGTTGGATTTGATTGAGTATTAAACACCACTCTCCAACCGAACTCACATACCTCAAAACAACTCCAATTGATCACAAAGCCATGGAGCTTATCACATCACAAACAATAACCACATAACACATAATCACAGCAACTAAAAACATTTAAACTCATAGCATCATTTTCACCTTAAGAAAACATAAGAAAAGGGGCTATGAAACTCACCTGATTGCTTTGCAGCTTCCACAAACACTAGCACAAATCTAAATAACAAAATAACACGTGTTACACGCTACTAAGCCAAAAGCTTAAGCATATATAAAAATCATATGATGGATTTCTAAGGTGTTTAATTACCCTCATGGGTCACCCCGACACCATGCCCGACATTTACCAATTCGTTTACACACATTTTCAATGTTTAACAATTTACCCGAAAATACAGAATTTTAGTGTCATTTTACCATTTTATAAACCCCGACTACTGACATTTATAAATTTTACCAAAAATCACAAGTTTAATATCATGACTTTACTATCTCCATGATTTTTCCACTAATTTATTTCCCTTCTTAAGTGCCCCAAATAAAATCAAACTTTTAACTACTCAGTTTTGGATCTGATCGAACACTAAAAAGTTTGGACCTCATAATCTGACCCGTATTTACTGTTTTGACTACTTTTGGTGTAACCAACTTTTGAATGACTTCCCGACCTTAAAAACTTTCTAGGCTGGATGTTCTGGAAACTAGACTCTCTGAGCTACATCATAGACACTAGAATCACGTCAACTCATGCTTCTAACCTTTAGATATTCACAAAACAACACAGCCCTAAATTCTGCTCAAACCTAAGTCAAGTTCTAACGCGGTCTAAACCCTAACGATTACACCAACTCGCATCTAATTGATTACTAAGAACCCTAATTAGATTATAAGCTTTAATTTACAGAATATCATGAAACCCTAGATCCACCATAACTCTTGTTACATGAATTAAATCAATGATTAACTAAACAAAAGCTTAATTGAAACATACCTAAACCTTGAATCTTGAAACACTAATTCACCAACTTGTTCTTGATAAAAAAAATCTTTTTTTTTCTTCTCTTGATGGATCGGACAAACAAAGGGATAGGGGAGAGAAAAGTGATTTAGGGATTTATTGATCTTATATTTATACTACCTAGAATCCTAATTGTAATCAGATTTGTTTCCTTTTTTTTCTTTTTATATGACCGATCCAAATCACCTCCCTTATTAATTAATTAATTTTTTTTATATTTTTCTATACAATTTTGTTCTCCCCCTCATATATATATATTTTTAATTTATTTTATTATTAATTAACTAATTATCTTCATTACCTTAAGTTTTTATAAAAACCTAAGCTAATTTGGGCAAACCTTTTCACATAAACACAACTACTTAACTTTCTAAAAATAACTTTTCATTTCACATTTCACTTTCTATATTTAGAAAGTCTTCTATAATTAACCAAATTTCACTCACTCCATTTATTTCCATTACGCTACATTCCTCATAAACGCTTAACACTAAATCATCAAATCATTGACGTAGCATTACATGCTATACGCCATTGCTTTCCATTATCACTAAACGTGAACAAATGGAATACTCATTACCAAACACAACCGAACATCAAAATGAGATGCCCATACACCTCAAAATGATTTCATGCACCTATTCAAACCACTTAGCACACATATATGACACATAGCACACCAGAAATCATACAAAATAAACTCTTAGCAATTTCTAAAGGCATCACTAACCTGGTTAAATCACGGTTGTCACAGTATCCCCTCCTTGAGGAAATCTCGTCCCGAGATTTAACTAGCAGGCTCAACAACTCGGTCCACGAACAACTGTGGATAATTAATCCTCATCTGATCTTCGTGTTCCCACGTAAACTTAGGACCACGTTTTGAATTTCATCTAACTTTCACAAGCCCTACCTTCCTACATTTCAACTTCCTAATTTCTCGATCCATAATCTCTACAGGTTTCTCGACAAAACCTTGTCACCATCTTATCTAAAGGAAGAGTGTGGTTAAGATACTGGCAGCTGAACAAAAAGTTGGAAACGTCACCGAGGTGAAGAAGAGATATGCCTTAGTGAAAGACCGAACCATTTGACATTAACTTGCGGAGACCTTCAAGAGTTTCAAGTACCTTAATACCCACAAAAAGTAATTCCGACTGCCAATAAGACCGAATAGCAATCACCAAATCCATGATATCGACCCGTACATACGACGACCCTTGTGGCCAGTGTTTTTTATCCAGTGAGCATCCTTGTTTACTAACTGGTAAACTGTGTTACCATTCACATGATGTTTCCTCACCCCAAATAGAATAAACATAATTCAAAATATCCCTCGTCTTTATTTGGTTCTTCATTGCGGACAATTTCACAAACATTCTGCTTCCACAAATTCTAATAATGAGCCAATGTTCTAACAGAAACCCGGTTCTGGAAAACCATTTCTTCACAGTGCTTATCTATATCAGCTGGCAACTTGTCCTCCCACTCATACTTAGAAGAACTTAGACGAAAAGGAGCATCCAAGATTTTTCTAATCGACAAAATTTCTCCCCATAAGTTCTTGTTTTTCTAGGAAGCGTATAAATCTTTTTTCAGTTCAGTTAAGTTACTACGCTGGTCAGAGAGTACATTAAGCTCACTACAAACAAAATCATAGAAAATGTCTGAACCCTGTTTTGCAAGCGACTTTACTTTATTACAGTATTCTTCCTTCTGAAGAAACTGCTTCAATGGCCAACCTTTGTTTCCATTTCCCCATAATGAGCTGAGATACACATGCCAAAGTACCAAAATGCTTGCCCTTCTCAAAATTTCTAGCCTTTTCTAAAAGATTGGCTTCCACATACAAGGGTCATGTGGTACATCTGCAATAGGATAAAAAGTAAAACACTGATGGTCATGGTTTTCCCTGTTTCGGGTGGTCCCATATTTGCTCCACAGATGAACCATGGCAACATTGCATTTTACATATCGCCACTGTGATTGTAGCCCTTTAGGATTCATTAAGATTAACCAAAAGATGTGGATCATATTGAGATAAAATACTATCATAACCACTAGAACATATATTGCAGCTCCTCTTGACCTGTAAACAACATTGCGATATTTAATAACAAGATCATCACTATATAAAAGCGAAAATGTAATAAAAAAAATGTACCATTGAATGAGAGTAAAGAACCTCTTTGATGATATTAAGGTTTCTATGTATGTGCAACGAATTCCATATTCTTTTCTGAGTTGTTGTATTCATCACAAAAACAGCAAACATCCCGTCTTGAAATTCGATTGGTTTTGATGCCTTAACTTTAATTGTTAAAGATGTACTATCATCTTCATTACTTTTAACTGACGAAAGAGCCCATGTTCTTCCCACACGTCGCAAGTCAAAAATAGATTCAGGTTTCCCATCTAGTAAAACAAGCAGATCACCGGGTAACGTTTGGTAAGCATCTTTGCCACGTTCACCAAACGGATTCTTCCAAGGACTAACACTAACATCATAGACCATGTTTTCGCCACATTTGGACTCGCTAAACGATAAAATTTCAGCAAATAGGGATGTGTGTATGATCTCCATGGAGGAAGCAAGCTCAGTGCGTGCTTCCTCTAGCAATAGATAAACAAAAGAGCCAAAATAATGTTCTTCGGACTCAAAAGTAAGTGGTATGTCCTCCACCTACAAAATGATGCATCAGTGTCATCACATATATTCATGTAATACATATAATATCTTAACCAAAAACAACAAGAATTGAAACAAGTAATGAGATAAAATTTTATAATTATGAAACAGTCAGGTCTATGTTTTCTGTTCATGGAAACACATATAACAAACAATCTGCATGTCACTTATAAGGAAATGAAAAAAATAGCAAAAAACCTTCCAGCCCTTAAGGAAGGATGAAATGTTGACTTTGAAGACAAATGGGTCAAAGTTTGACTTCAAAAACTTTAGTGATCTATTTTGTTAGGGGTGTTTGGGTCTTTTTCTCATTTTAAACTCGTTTAAGAATGAGCACATGCTAGCTTTCTTAATTTATAGTACTTCCCTAATCGTACAAATGTTTCATCCAAACATTGAGAGATGCTTATCTGACTTCAAAATAAGCAGATAGTGCACATTAGTGAAAAATTTATTAATATGGTAGTAGTAGCTTATCTAACTTGAAACAACTTTTGAGAAATACTATACAAACTATAGTGGTAGCTTTAGCGGTCCATATAGTGCACATTAGTGAAAAGTTTTACATATACACGGGTGGGTTTCAAGCAAAGAAATGCCGCACTTGTTTACAGAACAAGACACAAAACGAGGGTGTTTGTTTTATAAAAAAATTAAACTTACTATCTTAATTTGTTCAGGTTATTTTCATAAGCTCATTTTTGGGAGGTTTCTGACATAAGAGCTTATTATGACCTAAAACTGAGAAATAACAACAATGCCTGAGCCCATTAGTGTGACATATGAGCTTATTTGACTCGGCTTATGTCTCATAAGCTCATTTTTCCCAGCTTATTTTTTGACTTGATAGCTTATTAATATGGTAGATAAGCCCATTACCTAATAAATAAGCCAGAAAATATGAGTTATGAAACATAAGCCGATTTAACAAGAAAATAAGCAGGAAAAGATTGTCTTATGAAAAATAAGCACACAAGGCAGAAAATAAGCTAAAACAAACACCCGCTATATATATAAATGCTTCACATCAAGAATTATGGTTAACATACAAAAACATAAGAATATTATTTAAAAAATAAAAACCTTGTAGTTATATAGATCCTTGTTAAAAATGTCATCAAGAGACCATGAAAAATCATCTTTGTAAACTCATTAGTATTTTGTTCCGTAGCAGAGTCTCCTTTCATCTTTACCTAACAATGCAACCAACAAAAACAACAAAAGTTATAATAAGTAAATAAAAATAGTCTTGTTGTTTTATTACAGTACTTTTTTTGTTTTATGAAATGACAAGGGAAGGAGGGTTTTTCTTACATTCAGGTGAAAATGATGGATGATAGTAATACATTAGCAAGAACCAAACCTGCTTTTTTATGAGGTTTTAAGTGTTACTAAAAGTAGTAAAATTAGTGACGAGGGTTTTGAAATGTAACACAGAGGTGGTATCAATATGGAAAAGAAATGAACGAGATCAAAATGTATCACTTCTACAGCGTAGTGTACAATGTTATATACATGGTTTGTCTGGTGTGGGTTCTTGTGATCCAATCACGGAGCAATACTTGTTGAGTTTATATTTCTTTGTCTAGTGATGCGCCAAACACTACTCCCGGTTCCTTTTATGAGTTTTTTTAACTTGGTCGTAACGGTACAATTTAAAGTAGATCTCACAGTTTGTGTGTCATCTTTTAAATGGTTAAGAGTGGTCTCTATTATTTTTTAGCATCAAGTCCTACAATCATTTGGAAGATCACACACAGACGGTAAGACCCTCTTTAACTTATATCATGAGACACAAATTAAAAAAATCCTTCTTTTATTTGTGCAAAGGACAACATACTTTTAAACTTTTTTCATTATGTCTTTACGTGCATCCGTGGATATAGCCAGCATTTTAACCTCATAAATAGTTACAGTTGAGATAATGTGATAGAATATTTTTTTTAGCATTTAGCATTAGCAAGTTTTTATCATCAATATCATACTAGTTTCAGTTTAAAAAATTAGGATAGAAATATGGTTCTGAATTGAGATAAATTTGTAAAAAAAGAAAAAAAGTTAATAAATATTGAGTAATTTTAAAAAAACCATCAATTTTAAAAACTATTTCTAAAGCAATTGTTTCAAAAACTACTTTTAAAAAAGATTATGTGAGAAAGTAAATAAAAGATTAAAATTAAGTTTTAAAAGGTATTTAGATGAATAAACATTACTCATATTTATGTTTTTCTAAGGATTAAGGAAAAAATAATTTTGTTTTATATGTAGTAGAGATGAGAGTCGTGTATAGATAACCATCCATATATTGGCTGACACACAAGTGAGATGCTAGAGACATAAGTAATATATTGGTCTTACTAGACACAACGCGTTTTGTGGTCTATTGTGGTCATGCGAAAAATAGTATTGATTTGGGTGGACTGCCGGGAAGTCTTCACATAAGTGTCACTAACAAAGTTGCCAACATGCCAACAATATTATGGTCTGAGTATGTGGGATGTTGATGGCGGATTGCAACACCGAAGCTTTACAATCCTTCTAGGCAGAGTACCTAATCGTTGTAGTGTAGTATAGACAAGACACGAGGGATTGACCGTTCTCTAAAGGAATAGCGAGGTAGGTTCGAATTGTATGTCACTAAGATCTAAAGGTTGAGAGAATAATATTCTTTTTGTTTTTATGTTTTTTAGAAAGCAAGTAAAATCTCGTGTTTTGAAAGGGTTTTTGATTAAGCTAATAACTACTCCTAATTGCAAGAAATAAAATAAACTAGAAAACAATTATATAACGAAGCGTATTTACCTAGAATACACTACTCGTTGCTAGCTATCCAATTCTACCTATTGCTTTGTCACCCTCGTTAGTGTAATTCTAAGTATTCCCCTAGTTCGATTGCGAATTGGTCAGAAACGCACCTACGTAACACCTAAGTAGACAGCTCATGAAAACGCTCTTCCTACCCAATAGTTAAACCACACACATTAAATACTTATCTAGTTATCTTACCAAAACGGCTTCATTTAACTATGTCATGTTTCACTAGATGTCTATTCTAATGTAATATCTTATATCTAGTTTTCTAATGCCTAACGTACACACCACTAACAAGAAACAATAAAAAACAAGAAGTATAAACTATAATCAAATACACTTGTTGAATCTGTCACGCCTTAATTGGTGAATATGGAGGATCCACAATCATCAATAAGAAAACAACAAGATCTAATTAATTAACAAGTTCCATGCAATCCTAAATAAACACTAGATTAATTAGCCAAGCATACTTGAATAAGAATAATCAACAATAAGAATTAAAGGCATAATTAAGATATAATCAATAATTAAACTATTACAAGATGTTTTAGAATTGAATAAGACCTTCTAAGTTGCTAGAAAAACACCTACCCAAACCCTAGAATCGGACTTAGGGTTGGAAGCTTGGAAAAAGCGAAGTTATGAGGTTATATCTATAGGAAAATATTAGGTCGGCCATTTGTAACGGCGTCACACCTAATTTGTGACGGAGTCAGCCCGTTTCCTCTAAAGTTTTAGATCTTCTCGTCCTAATCGTGTGGCCTTTTGAATCAACTAAATCCGAGTTCATATGAAGAAGTTATGGCCAAAACAATATATGATACTTCGCGCGCAGGTTGTGACCACTATGGTCACAAAATGATGTTTCTGAGCACATTTGGTGACGGCGTCACAACCTTTGGTGATCACGTCACGATAGTGGTCACAAAGCTAAAAAGTTGCATTTTTCCCTTGTTTCTTCTTGAATCGAGCCCAAGTCACGTGTATTCCATCCAAGTGCTTCCCAAATGCTAATTACATAAAAAGAAAGGATTTAGTGCAATAATAGAGCATATTTGCATGAATTTGGGGTTAAATGACCTCGAAAAAAATGTATAAAATGACACCTCATCAAATATCCATACACTTGGGATTTCTTTGTCCTCAAGCAAATGAGCTTTTCTACATAAAAAATAGCAAAGTCGGGGGCATTTAAATTACTAAATAAAATTTATTTATGGCACAACCGGATCAACCTTGTAATAAAAGCACGAAAATCATATACTAGCATCTCACATAAGTGTTTGGATTCTCTCTTTCTCTCGGGTGTAGTGTAACATTTCGTATTTTTCAGGTTATCATTTAACTTCGTACTTTTACTATTTATTTTAATTTCATGTAAATTAACTTCTACTTGTAACTGAATAGGTTATTCCGCGTACGCCGTAAAAGATACAATTAAATATGAACCCGACTTTAGACTAAATATTAGTCTACATGTTCTATGCATGTTTATTATTTTACATATGTATATTATATGTTGTATTTTTTTATTTTTCACTTTTTCGTTTACCCTTCGCGTATGCGTCTTAACTCTTGCAATATTATAACCTTTTGTGCATTAGCCTAAACATTACCTACCTATTCAAAAATTTAGCAAAAACTAAACCATTGTGCCTCCTCCCCTTAAGGTACACGGCTAACCACATGGACATGTATCCATGTGGTAAGCCAATATCACTTATGTGTTGTCAAACTAATATAACCACAAGGACACTTGTTATGTCTATAATGCATGTCTTGATATCATAATCCAAACCACCTCACTTTCATTTATATTTCACACATACATCTTGCTCACCTCCTCTCTTATGCCGCCTCATTTCACAACATAAACACCCATTTCACTTAAATATCTAGCTAAAAATATTATTAAATATTGAAAGGTTTAAACTCTACTTATTGTTCTTGGGTTAAATCACCTCAAACAATCAACAAAACACATCTTTTTCTTGGGTTAAAAGTGGTGTTCGACACTTTGACGGAAGAGCTTGAACCCCAAGAACTAGCGATCTGAGTTAAGTTATTATGGAGGCAGTCCATAGATCTAGATTTCGATCCTCTCAGAGCTGATAAGATGTATAAGGATACAAAGGAATACTAGCGATGGTCAAAGGATATCGCCATGTGTGATGGATCGTACTTGACTTGCTCAAAAGTCAAGGCCAAATACCTTAAGCCATCCATATCGTTACAACCACCTAAGAATTTCTTATAGGAATTTGGAGCAAATGACCAAGGATTTGTTAACCAAATATCCTCGAATGACATTAAGGATATGACTCGATTGAAGCAGTAATGGATTGATTAATAACATATGAGCGTTTCAATCCTATTCTGGAAATTTAGGAGACAGAAAGACTTGCCCTAATCTACATCTATAAAACCTTTTCACGTCATGGAGTGCTTACATACATCATTTAATATAAGAGTAATCACCTCACGTCGCGATGTTGATAAACACTCTGAAAATATCTAGGTATACATTTGAATTAAGCACTGCCTGCCAACTTCGAAACTAACAAACAGATTGAGCGGACAAATTAGACCTTAGAAGACATGTTTCAGACATGTGTGACACAAGTTAGCAAAGGTTGAGACAATCATTTTCCTTAGCTGAGTTTTCCTATATCATTCTCTACACGACTAGCACTAAAGGTGTTCCATGTGGAGCATTGTATGGGCATTCCGTTCCATTCACTACTTTGTTGGTCAAGAATAGGAGATAGACAATTGACACAACTCGACATTATCCACGACTCTATTAGAAAGAACTCAACAATCCTAGAAAGACTCAAAGGTTTTCTTTCAGATACTTTATGGTGGAATAATTACTTTACTTTTTTGAGTGACTTTATGTGTATTAGTGGTCGATTTCTATATTCCTATTAAGCCAGCAGTTTTAGCTCCAACTAGGAGTTGAGCTCCAGATGGTAGTCAACTTGTTAGAAGCCTATTTTGGATACATCCCAACAGTGTAGTTGGAGGTTATTTGTATGCATCCTAACAGTCGTAATCGACTTGTTGGAAGGCCATTTTTTGGCACAAAACTATTTTTATGCATAAGGCTTACTTGCATATTTTATTGCACTCTTAAATGCCTTTATGTGATTTTGATTGAAATTGATTTGTGAGTGTATGTGTCTTACTGATTGCATTTGAACCTTGGGAAAATAGTACATTATGGGAAGTAGCGCCCAGTACCATTTAGGAAAGTAAAACCCTGCCCTTGGGTCTTACTGGTTGCATTTGGATCATGGGTGAATAGTATAATTCGGGAAGTATCACCTAGTATATTTGGGGAAGTAGCCCCTTGCTCATGGATCCTGTTGTGTGGATTCTTACTGTATGGTTTGTGTTTGATATTAATTTGTGAGTAATCCCCAAAGTCGAGCCGATTCTTCAAAAACGTTGAGATGTGTAACAATTCATAACTTAATTTCAAGACAGTTCTTGTTTGATAAGTTGCGAAATTAAGTTAGGTTTCAGTTGTTACACAGCTCAAGGTTTTTGATATGTTTCCTCGAGGATGTGTAAGGCTCAGGTGATTGGGATACTTCTATACACTTATTGCTGTTAGGCTATTAATTACGCTCTCTTGTTTGGGTAAGCGAAACTACTGGCAGTAGGATCGACTGAATTTCAGGGCGAAATTCCTTTAAGGTGGGAAGACTGTAACAATTTGTATTTTTCAGGTTATTATTTAACCTCTTACTTTTACTATTTATTTTAATTTCATGTAAATTAACTTTTATGGGTAACCGAATAGGTTATTCCGCGTACGTCATAAAACATACAATTAAATATGAACCCGACTTTAGACTAAATATTAGTCTACATGTTTTATGCATTTTTATTATTTTACATATGTATTTTATATGTTGTATTTTTTTATTTTTTACTTTGTCGTTTACCCTTCGCGTTTGCGTCTTAACTCTTGCAATACTCTACCCTTTTGTGCATTAGCCTAAACATTACCTATCTATTCAAAAAAATAGCAAAAACTAAACCATTGTGCCTCCTCCCCTTAAGGTACACGGCTAACCACATGGACATGTGTCCATGTGGTAAGCCAATATCACTTATGTGTTGTCAAAATAATATAACCACAAGGACACTTGTTATGTCTGTAATGCATGTCTTGATATCATAATCCAAACAACCTCACTTTCATTCATAATTCACACATACATCTTGCTCACCTCCTCTTGTGTCGCCCCATTTCATAATATAAACACTAATTTCACTCAAAATTCTAACTACAAATATTATCAAATACTGAAAGGTTTAAACTCTACTTATTGTTCTTGGGTTAAATCACCTCAAACAATACACAAAACACATCATTTTCTTGGGTTAAAAGTGGTGTTCTTCATGGTTTGGTAAATATTATCAAGGGTTAATTTTGTTGGGGTAAAAGAACTAGTGAAAGTCTTGGGTTGATTCTTGCTTAAATTTTGAGTTCATCATCAATATCCTCCTTTGAATCAAGAAAAGATTTAAAAAACATGATTTCTATTATAAATTATTAGGACAGTTTTGATCAATAGGGTAAACGAAGTACTTTATATAAATCAGTGGACTTTGAAGGTTAGATAAAAATCTAGGCTTGTAGATCTATGTTTTAGCTTTGATTTCCCGGGTGGCACTCGTCGTGATGATACCCGATGATTAAATTAGAAAATAAATGGTGAAAGTAGTCAAAATCTGCACACCATATTTCAATGGTTAAAAACTCTTAAACATTGTATAGAACCCACTGTTGGTATAAAAAGATGAAATGTATAGGACTCTTTAACTTAAAATTGGCAAGTTGAACCAGTCCTAACGGACTTGTAGTTTGAGAGTTACGGACATTTTCTCAAGATTGTTTTATTTTAGAAAATCCTAGCTTTGACACTTGATAGTATTTTTTCCATTTGACACCATTTTTTTAAAAACCGAGGTGGTCGAACCCACATATCAGATAAATAGACTCAATTACCTTTCCGTAGACGTAAAAACCAAATAATAAACACTTACGGTTTAGGAGATGTGGGCTTTTAAACTGGGCAAATTGCTTAGAAATGTAGCAAACTTCCACATTTTTACTATTGTATGTAGCTATCTTTTTTTTTGCAATTAAATCACCCAACTTTTGAATTCCGTCTATTTCGTGTAGTGGTTGACCTACACAACCGGGTAAGCCTACGTGTACAGGTTACCCAGCCACGTATTTGACACGTAATTGACACGTTTTAGCCATGTTTTTTCCATTTTTTTCCTTATTTCTTATATAATACGATTATACCTCCCTTCCCCCGTCACACTTTTATATACCTTCCCCACCATACTTTTCCCCAATCACCCTCACCACACATCTTCATCTTCTAAACCCTAACTCTAAAAATGAGTTCATCTTCTTCTATCTCTTACCGTCGGTACAACATGAACCAAGATGTCACTAACAAGACACACTGTGAGTGTCCTCACCCAATCCCAGTCCAGGTAGCATGGACACTCGAGAATCCAGGTAGACGGTTTAAGGGATGCCTCATTTGAGATAAAGATAAAAATGTAGAGTGTATGGTTTTCTTGATCTTTAACTGCCTTCTGATTACTATAAACAGATCCTTTATGATTTGCATGAGGAGAACAAAGCTTTGAAGAGGATGAACAAGATGTCGGGTGTTATGGAGGATTCAAGCAAGCAGATGTCCAACAACTTAAACAATCAGATGGTCAAGGATTTGAAGGATGACTTGACTTTTGTAAAGTCAAAACTCAAAGTGTATGATAGGCTCTTGTTAGTGGTTTTTCTTTGTGTTGTGTTCCTTAGTCTTGTAACCTTTTATGACTTGATAATGTAACTGGTTGTTGTTTTAATAAAATGTTTGGTGAACCTTGTTATGTAACAACCCGAATGTTAGATCTTCCTATGGTTTTTATCCTTGTTTTATCAAGTTGTAAATGGTTGAACAATTGTTTCTACAGAATGGGATATGAAGAAAGATGGGATATGAATAAGTTTTTTGATCCACTTGTAGTTAGTTGAAAAAAATAAACACAATAAATACAGATTTTGTTATACATGACAGATTTTTATATAATTTATTTTTAGTTATCAAATTTAATTTCGTACATACCCTGCCCCTTATAAAGCTGACCCACCCCTTTCATTTTCATTTACCCAATTTCAAGATCTAACACTTAACCCTAATTCCCAAAAGCATATAAACCCTAATTCCCTGTTAGTGCAAATATTACGATATTTAATCTACACATTTTCGTTTGTTTTGTTGATGACAAACATGTAACTTGTAATATATAACGTAAAAGGTATAAGTTACTCGTAATCATTTTTTGTCTCAACATACATCATCACATCTCCACGTCTCGAGTCCTCGTATGTTACAACACAGGTTCGTACATGTTTGTTATGTTGCATTATGATCAAACCTCATTTTACATTTTGCATCTACAAGTATTTTATACAAATGCATCACTTTGATTTTTACACTAAAGTTAACGTCCAAATATATTTCTTATTTGAACAAACTTCATCTTTCCTTTTCCACAATAAAGTTTACTTGCACACTTGCTAAAATACATTTTATTTTGACAAGCACTCAACTAGACATTTTATTTTACACAAAAAGTACTTACATTTTTACATGTACAAGTAACGTTCTTTTTTAAACTACATATATATAAACACATATTTGATTAAATGTTTATACAACTGAATTTTACCTCATGGGTGACATCACAAGAATTTAACTTGGATGAATGTGGACATAAAATGTCTTGTCAGTGTATACTGGTCAACCGGTTCCCTTTTAGGATGCCGGTTCCCTTTGATTTACAAAGGCCAGTTCCATTTTAAAGGGAACCGGCATATCAACTTTTGCCTATAAATAAGAGGGTCTTTCCAATTCGATTTTCATCACTCCAAACACACTTTTTCTTCCATTTTACACACATTTAGATCTATAAAAAATGCATCCATAAATCCCCATGATCATAATGATTCTAACTCTTATTTTTGTTGTAAGCATACACTCAAAATGATCCACCAAAGCAAGCATCAAGATCTTGCCATCTACATCCACCAAAGCAAGAGTTATTGCCATTTCTATCCACCACAAAGCAAATACATACGAAGATCAACAAGATTAGATATCTCATTATCTTTATCCATTTGAAGGCTTCCCATCAATGGAAGTTCATTAAGATTAGTCATTCATATCCATTAGACACATTGTCTTGGATCATCATGGTAATCACATTTTGTATCACCAAGTAGGTTAGATGGTTTATGTGTTTGTGCCATAAAACACAAGGTTTGTTATATTGGGCCATAAAACATAATGGATTTGGGTTGGTTCTACCCGAGGTGTAAGAACCCGATATTTAGCTTTGTATAGAATAAAGGGTAAGCGACGTTGGGTTGGTTCTACCTTGATCTAGGACTCGGTATTTAGCTTTGTACCAGAAAAAGTATAAGCGACGTTGTGTAAGGTTTTCTCCGCTAAGAAGGGAGCTTGTTGATCTAGTGAAATAACTCTCGAGTTGGGTACTCGGGGAGTGGAGTAGGGCAGAGAGGAGCTCCGTGACCGAACCACTATAAATCATTGTGTCTGGTTTGCATTCTCTTTTACATATCACTTTCTCTTTATATTATACTTATGCTTGTGTTGTGGCTTGTTATTTATATTATTGTTTGTGTTATGTATATGATTGTGTTGTAAACTTGTTTCATTCTATAGTTTCTAATTATCCATATAGTCATCGACTATAATTAGTATTTTTCATATTACGTCAAACTTGATCAGGTATTTGATATAAAAAGTTTTAAGATTTTAAACGGAAATGTATTCACCCCCCTCTATGTTTTTCACATTCCCAAAAGCAGTTGATCATCAAGATGGCTAAAGGTAAAGGTAAGTCATTTTTTATCAAGGGTGTTTTTGATTGTTTATCCTATATGCTTATCCTTTATGATTATCCTATATGCTTATCCTTTATGATTATCCTATATGCTTATCCTTTGATATGGGTCATACATCAGAAGTTTTATAGGTTTATAGGTTTGATATGGGTCATACATCAAAACTTATATGTTTATAAGTTTATAGTTTAATATCGTAGCCACAAGGTTTATAGGTTTGATTGTTAGTAACTTATTAAGGTTTATAATGGATTGATAAATTAGGTGCTAAGTTATGAATGTTGTAAGCACTTATCAATAGTGTAGTAACAGCTTATAATGGATTCATAAAAGGTTGTTGAGTTTGCTATACAACTAATAAGTCATGCTTACTCACATTTTACTCTTATGTAGTAATTGTTCTTAAATTAGTTTTGCAGAAACCATTGTGCTAAGTTCTGACAGTAACACTTCTCTTGAAAGCACCAGCTTGGAGCTAAGCAGTGACCCGTCAATAGCAAATGTGCCTACAAAGGGGCCATCACAAGAATTGCTCAAATGGTATGGATATGCCACGTACGAGGAAACCACAGTTGAGGATACCACTAATGAGGATACCACAAACAAGGATAACGCAGACAAAGATACCACAGACAAAGATACCGCAGACAAGGGTACCACAGATAAGGATACTACTAATGAGGATACCTATGATGAATCTTACTTTCCAAAGTTTAAAGGTAAAAATGTTCAAAGGGCAAAGAAACCCACTCCAACAGTCATCTTCAAAAGCCCTATTCTAATCAAAGGATGTGTGCTTGGACTAGCAAATGTTCAAACATGGGATAATATTGAAAAATTTAGAATTAGGAAACCTGGGAATTGTGAAGACAAAGGAAAAGGGAAAAGAAAGGTTTGAAGTTGAAGTTGATGTTTATTGTAGTTGAGGTTGCTGGTTTACATCATTTTGTTTAAGGAAATTTCTAAGTAGTTATCTCTTAAGCTAATTTTTAGGCACTTCATGGTTGTATTAGCTAAACAAGGGAATGTTAACCTCAAACCTAATTCAAGTTTAGTAATGACTTGTATTTGTACTTTTTACTGTATGTAAGTTAATGAAATTTCTAAGTTTAGGTCTATTAGTGTTTTTTATTATTGTTTTGTGTTTGTGGTTTCATTACCTGGTTGAGTTTTTGTGTTTGCCCTTGTTTTTTCACTCAATAGTATGGGTCATACATGAATTAAATAGGTAAGGAGAAACAAAAGAGTAATGGAATTTTCATAATATTAGAAGCTTTGTACATAGTTACATGATAATGCCCAAGAAGGAACAAAAGAGGGCAATGAAAGTGGCTTCAAATAGTTGCACTTTAATGGTAATTAGTTACACATGACCAATTATCATTTCATCTAACTAAATCTTAACATCATAGCATACCATAAAGAGTTTGGCGAACCTGTGCACAACATACAGATATAAAAAATGTGTACAAAAGTTAAAGTTTTACAGTTACATTAATATATAGATACGGGGAGACATTTAGTCTAAATCAAAGGCATGGGTCTTTGATGAACCAATACCATGAATGGACCTTGATAGTTTTTGCTTCAAAATCATTATACTTATTGGCCTCAGCATGTGGTTCCTCTTTGAATGTTTATGTGAGCTTGTGCTTGTCTTCCCTCTTGATCAGCTTATGGTATTCCATCTTGTTGTATTCCAGCTTGTGATTGCTGAGTTTTTGGTGTAGATTGCTCATTAGGTTGTGTCTCATCACCCAATCCAAACCATCTTCCTAATTTACCATACTTTACACCTTGTGCTACCCCTCATCTTAAACTATTTCCTCTTCTAACTCTTAACCATAGAGTCTGACCATCCCTTGATCTTCTTACATGAGCGTATGATGCACACTATTATCCTACTTGTATATCTTGCACAACAAAACCATGATTTCTTTTTGTGGAAACTAGAAGGGGGGTTGAATAGTTTATAGGTTCGTTTTACGTTTTAAAAGTTTGCTTTCAAAATTCTTAGATTCGAGTTGTATGTTCAACCAATCAACAATATGAATCAACAATGTAAATATCTAAACTAATACTAAATAACAATGACAACAATATAAAGAGATAAGGAAAGGAACAATCAAACCAAGACGTCAAAATTTATAGTGGTTCGACTACGAAGCTCTTTTTCGCCCTACTCCACTCCCCGAGTATCCTACTCGAGATTTCACTATGTCAACAAGCTCCCTTTAGGTGGAGAAAACCGTTTTAAATTTATATACACCACACATTAAATCTCTTGATCTGGAGAGAGAAATAAGACAAGAAAAATAAGGTTTTTGATGATGTGTCGTTGTGTGGTGTATATTTTATTGATTCAAGTTTTAAATTTATATTTTGCTGACTAAACCAAAAACAACACTTTAACGGGCAGTGTACCCGATCGGTAGTAGTTTTGTGGTAAGTAGGGTGTCAAACACTTGAAGCGAGGTTAAATCTATCAATTTAATTAATATCTTGGTTATCTAATCTATGTTAATTCTATTCTA
>BQNB010007827.1:0-33679 GCA_026074375.1 Tanacetum coccineum | reverse complement strand
CAAATAGTCCGGATAGTTTTAGGATGGCATCTTTTCACCCTAAGGATGTGTATTGCTACAATCACCCATACCTGGATGACCCTAAGAAACACTATGGATTTAAGCCGGGTTTATTAAGACATAGTGGATCCCTAGGTGTTGATTTTTTGAAATTGGAGATGATAGAAGATGATTGGAAATTAGAAAGGAGTTTCTTTTCTAGGAGATGGACTTGATTTACCAAATGGATTAGGAAAAGATAGGAATAAAGAAACATATCATTCGGAGCATATAATGAAACAACCATCTTTTCAACATAAGGGTCCTTCTCACCACAATGGTGTGTACCGTTACTATCACCCTCACTTGACCTTAAGTGTGGGGGAACCCTCCCTTTTGACTGTTAAATAATGATAGAGTCAGGCTCGTGACTCGAACAAAAACAAGCGCTTCTCGGGAGGCAACCCGAGCGTATCGCATTTAATCATCTTTTAAATTCCGCATTTTAGGTGTGTCTTGTGTTTTAATTCTTTACTTGTTTATTATTATTGTTTTTGTGATCATGCTTTGTTATCTTCGTCTTAATCTCATTCAAAGGTATTTTACAAAAGATAGGTGTTAAGAAATAAATATCCGGTTTATAAGAACGACATTTTCAAACAAGTCAAGATAAATAATTTAGATTAATTCGCGTCTTGTGTGATCGAGTCATATGTTTGTGTTAATAATTTATGTGGTTTTGTAGAAAAAATTTGCAGAAAATACTTAATGGATACGCGTGCAAAAAAATTTTAACAAGAAAAAAATGATTTCTTTACAGAACGTGGAGACGACGTCTGAATTTTCTAGACGGCGTCCCAACTACAGTACAAGAAAATTTTGATTTTTGTTTTTAATCTTTTGTGTAATTTCCAGATTTTGTACATTGCTTAAAAATCTGCAGGGAACCACGAATAACATTAACACATTCATTCTATCCTTAGAATAATAAAATGGTTATCGAGTCAAAATGTAAAGTTATATAGTTGTATGTATATTACTTCTCATCGATTTTACGCTAGGTATGTTTGCACCTTGTCTTTGATTTGCAGGAAATATTTGATGAGAAGAAGTCCGGAAGTTCTTAAGAGTTTTATGTGGATGATTCTTGGATGACGATTTAGCCAGAATCAACGTTTCTTCTCCGAATCTGAGATAAACCAGGGGAGTATTAGTTTCTTTCGCCTTCTTTTCCTTTCCCTTTATTCGTTTACGGGTACTTTGTAGAACATTGGGGACAATGTTCAAAATAAGTGCAGGAGAGAAATAAGAGCCTTTGAAACTATTCCACCATTTGTTTTGTTTGAACTTAAAATGATGAGTTATCTATCGAAACATAAATCGTAAAAGGGAAATTTTCACCTAAATTTAAAATTTTCATCATATAATTAGGGAAACTAAGTAGCTAGAACGTCTCATTGATAGGGAATTATACGACTAGCACAAAAACCCTTCCACTCAAATGAATTCACCCCCAAATTGTGAGGTTTATGCCCCTAGATCTTTAGGAATTCGGGCATCCATCTTTGATAACCCAAGATAGTTTAATTATCTCTAAGCTTCTCGAGTTAAGACTGTACAATCATGTATGTCTATTCTGTCATTGCGGATGTGCTTGTGTGGTTTTGGCACCTTATCTGGAGTTAAGCATTGATATTAAATTAGATGAGTGTACCGGTAGTATATAACTTCTAGAACTTGCTTTAGTGATGCATCCCGAGACCGCGTTAGCAGGTAAGAATATTTGCTATATGATAAGAGGCACTAGGATTAACCCATGTTTAAAACATGTAATTGTTATTTTAGTCACTCCGGCTATATAACTATCTCACACCTCTGTTCGTACTCGCTTTTAGTACGAGATGCCCCTAGTGAAACCTCAACCACACCATATAACCAATTGTGTCATCAAAACCTTAGCCTACCTTACATGTACTCGCCTATAGTACAATGTTGTGTTAAACCCCTAGTTGATTATTGGAGTACACGGTTGCTAAGTCTTTATCTTGTATAATATGTTTTGAGAACGATAGAATTCATGGTAGTATTTATTTGACGAATATGGGGAAGAAAATTAAGTCAATACCCCCCAATGTTGCCAAATAGATCTACAGTTATTTTGATCCAACCAATTCAGGTTCATTAGAATAGTTTTCTATCGAGTCTTAAAAAGTTCAAGGTGTAATGGGTGATTTCTATAAACCCCCTTGATGTAGTTATATTTGCAAATGGTAAGGGGCAAAATTTGTAATATATATAAAATTATAGTATTTTAATATATATATAACATAGAGGCATTAGACTATTTTTTTCCACGTCATAAGTCCATATCATCTTGATTGCCATGTCATCACTAATATTTATTTTTTTGATTTTTTCGTATCTAATTTTGACATAATTATTTTTTTCTGAAATTTTATGATTTTTTTTATTTTTTTCAGATTTATTTAGTTGTATTTTTTTTAAAATCGGTTGTAGTTTTTTTTAATTCGATTTTTTAAAAACAACAAATTATGTCACTTGCAAGATTCGAACATGGGTCTGCTAATTCATAAACAAACACCTCAACCAATGGAGCAAGCCAGAAGTTGTGATATACAATGAAAATCAAATATGTGATGCTTTTAAAAAATACCATTTAAATTTTGAACATATATTAAATACGATCTCCTTTTTCTTAACCCTCAATACCATAAAACACTGAATGTATCAAAAGAATTGAAACTGTATCAAAACAATTGAAACAAAACTCTCGGTTCATTGTATTATAAGGTTGGATTCTAAATTCGAATTTAGTTTTTCAATTTCAATAATTTAATAAGTTATGAATAAATTTTTAGTTATGTAGAAATCCAATAGGTAAAACCTACATGATGATGATATCAAGAAGTCAAACCTAGATGGCGATGCAATAATTGTGATGGTATTTTAAACCAGAAGAACATGTAATCTTGTCTCAATTCATTTTTATATTTTTAAAATTGTGTATGTCATTGATGAAACTATAAGTCAAAGTGTGTACGAAGCTTGATTTGAGGTTTCTTTTTACTCTTTTGTAGTTATATGCATTTAGTTTGCTTATACTTTTAGCTAAGTTCTGTTTAGTTAAGGTTTGGAGTTTGGCTACACCTAGCAGATGCGTTGGCAGTGGGTTGTTGTATAATGGTGGTTTAGTCTCAGATGGATATTTAGTTCGTTGAGTTTCAACTTGTGTTTGGGGTTGCAGTAGTGTTTGAAGTGGCATGGTGTTTTAGTTTGGTTGTTTGTTACGAGAAACATAATACTAAGTGAATCCTAATATATAATCTTAAAGCTCCATAGGTTTAAAAGAGGGTATAAAAATGTTATTCATGAAGCAATTCGTCTGGTAAGACTTGACAATATTCAATATCTGTTGAATATTAAATTCTATACAAAGTACAAATAATCAAATTACTTGAATTACGAAATTACTATGGTGCTGACCGGGCATCCTTGACAGAATTCTGTTGGCGAGGACTCACATTTGGCGATTGAGACCAGCAGTCATGGAGCAACAAAGGAGAATCACTAGCTTGATGATGGTGCATATCTCATGGTAGGAATTGGTTGTCATAGATCTGAAATATGAGTTGTAAAGTTTTGACCGATAGTAGCCACTACTAAAATTTGTTTATTCATTGTTTCGTCACCGTGTCTACTTTATATGCAGGTCAAGCTATTAAACAAATTTGCATCAGCTAGAGCTTCGGGTCAAACTACTGGAAGCAAAGTTTTGACCGATTTGGTAGAGGAACTACATGAACGAACCAGCTGTTGCTGTGTTGTTTCTGATATTTATGCTTATAAATCTGAGCCTTGGGAGCTTGCTGGTATATAATTTTCATATATATATTTACATGTTCTCATATGTTATGTTAAATGTTCACCTGGTTACTACATTTACATTAAGAGGGTGTTTGGGATTTTGCTTTTATTCCTATAAATAAGCACTTAATGGAAATATAGCAGCTAATGATCACTACAACATATATGTGATAAAGGCTTATTTACTGCACATCCGACTCCGCCTACGGTATGTAGAACTAAAAAAGATGCTGATAATGAGATGTAGGGTGGAATAACCATTGGTATCTGTAAGATGGTTATGTCCCCAACTAAGTGGTTGTGGGTGCAAGTCCCACCATGAACAAAAGTGAGATTGTTGTGGTTTTGTAAGATTATATATATTTGTGTGTGTGTGTTTGCATTAGAAAAATTAAGCTCGCATCATTTATTTATATCTTTCTAACATAAATTTGTTACCCCATAACTCGCTCAGGTGGGATTTGATATTGTTGTTGTTGTATAACATAATTTGTTAGAGTTATCTTAATATTTCAGACCATCTCTAATTTTCCAAGACTGTTATGTTTAGTAAAATAAAATTAATGATTTTCTACATAATCAAAATCTGTCAAACTTTCAAACATCTGATTATCAGAAGTTTAAATGTTAGAAGTACATCTAAACACTATATAATGCCGTTCATTTTATAACAATTGGCCATCTGATTTGGATTACATAGTATCATAATCACTTTACTATTCTTGGTAGAATGAAGAAAAGATCTACCGTGCGTAGGAAACGTGCAAGGAATATGATTGTGTCTTCTCTTCTTCTTGAGATTCAATCTTAATCCTTAGCATTCGGTAACTCTATAATCTTTCAACAAAATGTTAATTACAATTAATAATGTCGAATGCAACCTAATGTGTATTTTTGTGTGAACAACCAACTCTAAGACATTATCTAGATAGTAAAGCTTGAAATGCATTGAAGTGAGTGGCAAGATGCAAACATTACATATCCTCTGTTTTGTTTCAGTTTATTGCAATTGGATATGCTATAATGACGACAAGATCAGTGAAGTTAGACTAGGAAATGAGGGCAATACGGTTTTTTCCTATTTTTGTTTTGCCTGTTATATCATGGGCGTATTCCGGACTTAAAAGCTTCACACGAGTGTGTAAGCTCCCTCCAAAACTATGCTTTTTACCTTCATATTCAAGTGCAACTGTTAGCACTCCAAGTAAATCACATATGGCAGACGAGTTTTTTGAATCACCAAGTGCTATTAAAAGCAAATCAATTGCTCAACCACCTACTAATCCTATCATTGTGACGATTGAAGAAAACGTCAATGGACACTTGAGAGAGATGGCCTTAAATGCAACTTTGAAGTGAACTGAACTTTGTCTCTCCAATTACTTAACAAGGATGACGGGTTTATCCAACTACAGGTTTGCATTCTACAACTCCCTCCCTCCATGTGCAATCATAGTTGGTGTATTTTCTCTTTAGTACAAGTGGTAAGATGGGCCCGTTATGAGGTTTGTGTAACGCCATAACGGGTCAATACATGTTCTGGTCAAAACATGTCGGGTCAGGTTTACCTGTTAACATGTTTTTTCCCCTTCTAATGTTTACTTATAAATAGTACATTCTTATGTGTTAGGATAGGTTGTTTGTCGTGTGCTTTGGAACATGATTTTTTTACGTTTATTAATTAGACAAATGATTCTGTTAGCATGGGCTAAAGTTAACAATCACTTGAATCCTGTTGCATAGAAAGTTTTAAGTGAATGTTATTATTTGACATTTGAGTTACTTGAATCTGTAGGGGTAAGGTTTTTGAAGTACTAAAGAACTGGCATGAGAGGAGTATTCAAGTTATTGTGGTGACAGATGGTGAGCATCTTTGTCTTTGGGTTTGAATCCTCTAAAAACAATCAAGGTATGTTTTTAAACTTTTCACTTCTGTAATTGTAATAATTAACAACCTCTTTTGTATCGCTTTGCAGGCGTTTACTAATAGTTACACCAAAAGGAGGTCATTTACGATGGGTTGCAGGCGAGAATGCTCCCTTGAGGTACCCATGGACTGATCCTATGTTCATGGATTTCCTCCAAGATCTTGAAAATGAATAGTCGAGCACACGACAAGGTTCTAACAGTGAGATGCAATCACTAGAGGTATAAAAGGGATTCATTGCCACCATTTGTATACTAAATTTATTTAACTATCTATTTTCATGTAATATAAGGGAAAATAATGTTATACAACAGACCATGTTCCATATTTAACCATTTTAGACTCATGGTGTTCAAAACCAAGTATTAGCAGTTACAACAAAAATTATAAGCTTTTTTAATTTTTGTCTAAAATTTTGCTTTGTCCTGGTGGTCAGATTTTCACTGGAGCAGTTTTTAGTTTTCTTGATGACCATGAAAACCCCGGGGGGTAGAGGGTCATCTCGGTATCATCTTTCAATGACCATAAACGCATTATTTATAAATTGGTGTTCTAACTCTTCATATCATTTTGTATATTATCATGATAGTCTGAACTTAGCTTTGACCCTAGCTGACATTAGGAAGAGTGCACTTTGAGTATGTTTGTATACGTTAAGTAACTATGGTCATCACATATCGCCACCATTATGGGATTCGAAAAATTGATGGACATCAGAAGGTCTCTTCTATAGGGGGAAAAAATGGCTCCCTCTATTCCATCAATTCTGATCGCATAATCTTCTTCTTTCTTGATCCGAATATCATATAATACTCTTGTTTAATCTGTTAATCTTATGATTATAATGATTTAACAAGTTTCTTATTTGATTGATGTTTCTCTAAAGATTTAGGGTGCGATCTCTCATTTAGGGTTTGGTGTTTTTTCGTTCTTTAGGGATCTTTATTAATTCTTATCGACTTTCATTATGGAAGTCAGATAGTCCTTCGTGTATTTATATTATTGCCTTCCTTCAAAGGTTTTTCATGATGAGATAGACGTGGATCTCATAGCTGCTGTGTTGATCTTTTAGTTTTCTTTGTTTAGGGTTTTTTAGGTTTTGTTTTGCTTGTTGCAGTCAAGAATGTCGAATACAAGTGATAAGGGTACTACATTTGGAGATGGTGCTGCTAGGGTTGGTATGCAGCTTAGAAGTAGTCCAAAGGTGAGTACATCTTCTCCTTTGGTTTCTCCGTCTTCTATTATTAACGTTTTGCCCCGGAGGAATGATATAAGTATTGATGTTGTGCCACTTTTGGTATTAGTTCATTAACTACTGTGTGGTTATACTAGCAAAGTTTAATTAATGATATTGATGCTGGTAAACATGATGAGTTATTATCTGAGTTGACTACATGATGATAGTTACTATGGAAACCTTGGATGAATTAGGTTTCTATATGTAATTCAATTAAGGTTGGATCGTAATAATGATGATGGTTATCCCCTTGTAAGGATTTCGTATGCTGATGATTCATAAATTCTTAATGTTGATGAATCCACAATACCTAGTGACCTTATTGTTCGGTCTGTGGATATCAATGCTAAGTCAACATCCTATGCTGGAGCTATGGGTGTAAGTGCTAAGGATCAACCAAAATCTAACTTTCGTCCTTTGGTGGCTGATCCCGTATTTGGTTCTCTTATCCTTATTATTTGTATCATTTACCAATTGGAGATAAATTCTTATTCCTAATAAAGTTGTTGAAAAAAGTTAGTACTAGACTATAAACCACACTCTATATGCTCTACTTTTATTGAAAAGAGAATGGCATTTCCGATTGTTGAATATTATGCTAGGAACAACTGGGGCGAAGCATGGGCTGAAAAGGATTATGATGAATTCCAAAGGCTTCTTTTTCTTTAAATTTGATTCCAAGCTGGTTTAGAGGCTGTTCTGGAGGGTGGTCCTTGGTTGATTCTGTAAATTCTCCAGTTCATTTCAAGGAAATGGTCGATGGATACTAGATTGCTCAAAGAAGAATTGACTCGTATTCCGATATGGGTTAAATTGCATGATGTTCCTATTCAAGGTTTTGAAGAGGATGGTATTAGTCTAATTGCTACGTTCATTGGTAACTGTTATGCTTGTTTCTTTACACAGCTCCTATGTTAATGATTCGATTGGCGGCTCTGGAGTAGTTTTGCTCGTCTTAATTGAGGTTATAAAGTCAGGGTCGATTCTCGTGGGGATGTTGTTACTATTGGTATTCCATCTCTTTCTGAGGATGATTTTACCAAAGGAATCTCCATGTTGAGTATGAATGAGGCATGCCAGACATGATACTGTAAAGATTTTTGGTTCTTTGTTTATGACTATTGCCCTAAAAAAGTTGGTGAGTCCTCCTATTGTTTCTACTTCAAATGTTGTTACTCCTACTGTTGAGAAGACTAATGATGGTTTCCAAACGGTGGGTAAAAAGAAGAAGAGGAAAGGTAAATCTAAGTCTACTAATGGTGCTCAGTTTGCTGGTCCTTCGGTAAAACAAAATGTTAGATATGAGCCTAAAGCTGCTACAAGTGTACCAAAGAAGGGAGACACTACTTATATGGGTCTATACATCTCAATCGTCATCTATGTTGAAGACGACTGGTAATTCTTCTACCATGTTCCATATTTAACCATTTTAGACTCATGGTGTTCAAAACCAAGTATTAGCAGTTACAACAAACTTATAAAGCTTTTAATTTTTGTCAAATATTTTTGCATAGTCCTGGTGGTCAAGATTTTCACTAGAGCAGTTTCTGATGACCATGAACGCAGCATGTCATCTCGGTATCATCTTTCGATGACCATAAACGCATTATTAATAAATCGGTGTTCTAACTTTTCATATTGTTTTGTATATTATCATAATAGTCTGAACATAGCTTTGACCCTATGCCTGACATTAGGAAGAGTGTCTTTGAAGTAATGTTTAATACGTTAAGTAACTATGGTCATCACATATCGCCACCATTATGGGAAAAGGCTGTTTGACTATGCACTTTTTCCTATCTATGATTATGTTATGTACATATCTCCTCAGCCAAAGTAGAATTTCAGTTTTGTTCATTTCGTAATGGGTCATAACAGTAGCGAAGATGAACATCGTTCGATCTTTCTTTAGCAATAGTCTTTTCAGTAGTACGCACCCACGATTTATTTGATAGTTTTTGAAGTTTCTTAATATTTATTTATTAGTTTATTGTAGGGTTGCATTAGTGGTTCGATGCACATGAGATCTTCTGTCCATAGGTGATGGTGGTAGCAGCACGGACAAAGACCACATAGCAGAAAGGCTCATCCACTCAAAGCTGAAATAATATACTAGGGGGCAAAGTGATGTGCTTCAATGAAATGTTTTGGTAGTCAAGATTCTGGAAGCAATATATCTATCAGACATCTTGACCCATTTACACGACTGCAACGGTGTCGGATAAACCACCAACGATAAGGATTGGTCCAGAGTTCAAGGGCGAGATTGTGAGAAAGTGTTGCAAGAGAATTAGAAAGTGATTACATTTTCATCCTTTAGTTTCTCCGTCTTTTATTTTAAACGTGCCCCGAGAAACTGTATAGTATTGATGTTGCTGCCACTTTTGGAGTTTTTCAATAAACTACTGTGGGTAACTTGCAAAAGTTAATTAATGATATTGTATGCTAGGTAAACATGATGAGTTCTTATCGTATTGACTAATGAAGCTCGTATGGAAACTTGGAAGCATTATGGTTCCAATATGTAATTCAATTAAGGTTGATCGTAATAATGCTGATGGTATCCCTTGTAAGTTTTCGTATGCTGATGATTCAATTAATCTTAATGTTGATGAATCCACAATACCTAGTGACCCTATCGTTTAGTCTATGGACATCAATAAGTCAACATCCTATGCTGGAGTTACGGGTGGAAGTGCAAAGGATCAACTAAATGTTAATTCCAACTTTCTTACCTTGGTGGCTGATCCCGTATTTGATGGTGTTAATATCTTTATTCCTCGTAAAGTTGTTGAAAAGGTTAGTACTCTCTTTAACCCACGTCTATATGGCAACATTTTTGAAAAGAGAATGGAATTTCCGTTGTTGAATATATGCTAGGAACAACTAGGGCGAAGCATGGCTGAAAAGGATTATGATGAATTCCAAAAGCTTCTTTTTCTTTAAATTTGATCCAGCTGGTTAGGGAGGCTGTTCGGGAGGGTGGTCTTGGTTTGAGTTCGTAATCACTATCATTCTCAAGAAATGGTCGATGGATACTAGATTGCTCAAAGAAGAATTGACTCGTATTCCGATATGGTTTTAAATATGCATATGTTCCTGATTTAAGTTGTGAAGAGTATGGTAATTAGTCTACTATGCTACTTCTTGGTAAACAAGTTATGCTTGATCATACACAAGCTCCATGTTGTAATGTTTGTGGGTAGGAGTAGTTTTTGCTCGGCTTAATTGAGTCAAATTCAGAGGTTGATCTCGTGGATGTTGTTACTATTGGTATTCCTTCTCTTACTGGGGATGATTTCACCAAAGAAACCATCCATGTTGAGTATGAATGGAGGCCGCCCAGATGTGATATATGTAAGAATTTTTGTCATGTTTATGACTATTGCCACTAAAAAAGTGGTGAGTCCTCCTATTGTTGCTACTTCTAATGTTGTTACCCCTAATGCTGAGAAGACTAATGATGGTTTCCAAACGGTGGGTAAAAGAAGAAGAGGAAAGGTAAGTCCAAGTCTACTAATGGCGGTCAGTTTACTGGTCCTTCGGTTAAATAACAAAATGTTAGATATGAGCCTAAGATACTACAAGTGCACAAAGAAAGTGAACTACTTAATGTGGTTTATACATCTCAATCGACACCTATGTTGAAGACGACTGGTAATTCATCTAAGAAAGATAATCTCTCCATGTCTAATTCTTTTTCTGCCTTAAATGAAGAAGAAGAAGATGATGAAGAAGATGTGGAAAATGTGTATGATGAATCGGCTAACTTAATTCAAAACACAAAAGCTGGTGGAAGTTCATCTTTCACGGCTGCTGCTGGTTAGCTTGTTTAGTTGTGTTATGTGTTCTAGTTGCAATTAGTTGTCTCTAGAGTTGTAAGAGTTTATGGCATGTCATAAGCTCTAGTTTTAGGTGTTTATCAAGTTGTTTAGCTTGAGGTTAATGTGGTACTTCAGCCACATTCCATTTGTACTTAACTTTTTTGGTTTTAATATACTTTACCGAGGTAACCCTTTACCCAAAAAACGGGGTGTTTGACTATGCACTTTTTCCTATCTATGATTATGTCTATGAACACATCTCCTCATCCAAAGTAGAATATTAGTTTTTTGTTTCATTCGTATGGGTCATAACAGTAGCGAAGACCGAAACATCGTCCGATCTTTCTTTACAATATCTTTTTCGGTAGTACCAACTCCAACACGATTTTTTGATAGTTTTTGAAGTTTCTTAATATTTATTTATTAGTTTATTGTAGGTTTGCATTAGTGGTTCGATGCACATGAGATCTTCTGTCCATAGGTGATGGTGGTAGCAGCACGGACAAAGACCACATAGCAGAAAGGCTCATCCACTCAAAGCTGAAATAATATACTAGGGGGCAAAGTGATGTGCTTCAATTAAATGTATTGGTAGTCAATATTCTGTAAGCAGATAATACTATCAGAACTCTTGACCAATTTACATGACTGCAACGGTGTCGGATAAACCACTAACGATAAGGATCGGTCCAGAGTTCAAGGGCGAGATTGTGAGAAAGTGTTGCAAGAGAATTAGGTGTCGGGAGTCCATGTCGAGAAGGGTATGCAAAATGCGCACAAGATTGATTAAGCTGTAAGCTCTTTATTGTTCTATATGTATCCGCTTATATATAAATATTCTATTGCTTGAACTCGTTTACGTTATAGAGATATAGACGAAAAAGATTTTGTATTTGAGCCGTTGGACATACGGTATCTCAGAAAAATACAACATGATGACAAATGATGATGCATTCGTGTAAATGAAGTTTGAGCTCTTAAAAATTGAGTTATTGGGAGTCGTCGATTCATTGACAATGTTGTCTCCAAACAAGTTTTGTTGGTTTGAATGTATAAATCCAATAAATAAGTTATACGCCATATTATGCATTTCCATCATTGTATTCATGTTTACAATATCCCATTTTATGCTTATATAATGTAAACCTTTTCCAAAAATTAATGTCACACACATTAATGTGCTAAACAATTGTGTTATTAGAAATATAAACAACAAATAAAAAAGTTAAGTAACTTGACTAAAAAATGTGCTGTTAGATACAAATATAATCAAAAGTACAAAAAATTGATTAACAGCTTCATAAACGACTTATAAAAACTTAAGTTGTAATTTTGGTTTGGCAAATCTAGATGGCATAAAATACAATCGTGTTTTGCGGCCAATATAATATTTGAGCTAATGCACAAATACTTTGAGTCTGAATGTATTCAAAATGTGGTTTTTGGTGACAAGTGACCATAAGTGGTATGAACCGTGGTCATGAGTGCTATAAGTTGTGGTCATTTGTTATAAGTTGTGTATAAGCTGTGTATAATCTAAGAGTTGTGGTCATAATTGCTAATTGATTTCATAAGTGCTATAAGTTGTGTTCTATTTGGCTGTCGCGCTCTTTTAAATTTCGTGCTTTGTCAAGTTTGTTGTTTAAGAATGTAGTAAAGATATGACGTTGGTGTGTTCGATAAAATTTTAAGCTTCGTTACAAAAGGTTTTAAGATTATATCGAGAACCCTCAACGTTTTCTGAGAATTTTTAGCTTTTTGACCTTAAAGCTTGCGTAATCTCCTGTGGTGGGTTGTTTTCAACAACTTTTTTTTATTTATTAAAAAACAAATAACTTAATTTTTTTAATTATTTTTTAATTATGTCTCTTAATTTTGGTTTATAACCATGTTTGATGTATGTGGTATCATGCATATTTATGAGAGCGGTACGTGTGATAAATTTTGAGGTCGTGCTCACTCCTGCATGACTGAATATTGTAGATAGACACCTTGAATTAAAATAGTGAGTAAATATGAGACTGGTTTTAATTTTCAGTTTATTTTAGTTTATACATGTACTAGCAGTGTACTTGCGCAATGCGGCGGCAGGTACCATGTAATCATATCTTTGGCGAGCGATATTTTTCGATTACATATTTTTATGTGATAACGACTTTACGCATGACAAAAATTTAGGAAATAACTTTATCGCAAACCATTTCATATTAATTTTTTGGACTTCAATGGTATAAACTTTAATCATAATGACCACATTCAAACTTAAGTTTTGTAACCGACATGCTATATTAGTTTGTACAATGTGCATATAAATATTGATTACTTAAATGCATTATAGATAGCTTGTAGATAGTGCATATAAATTTGTATTTTGTATGTGATGGATGGAAATTAAAAAAAATACCACTCTCAATTTTTGTTTCTCATAACAAATACACGCAGTTTAAAATTGTAGCCTATTTGTTTATTACAAGAAGTCAAAGAAATGAAGAAAATATAGAAAGATCGAGGCCACGATGGGGGGTCTTTAATAAAATTCTTAATAGTTTAATTTAAATTACTAGCTGATACTATGGCCAATTATAAAACATACATTTTGCATTGTACAGTAGAAGCTACAGTGCTTCTACTGTACAATGGTAAATCATTTTGGGTCTGGGCTCCCACTTTGGGCCGGCCCAATTTTTTTTTTAATTTTTTTTTGGCACAAAATAGGGGGAATATTTAGTTTACAAATGTAACCGATTCTACTTTTAAATAATCGAGCATAGTCACAAACGTACAAACTGGATTTTGCTTTTTTATCAGTGTCTGTGTTATTTAAATATTCTTAGTACAGTAGAATAGCTTCTACTGTACAATGGTAAATCATTTTGGGTCTGGGCTCCCACTTTGGGCCGGCCCAATTTTTTTTTTAATTTTTTTTTGGCACAAAATAGGGGGAAAAAATATTACAAATGTACCGATTCAACTTTAAAATAATCGACATAGTCACAAACGTACAACTTTATATTGCATTAAACAGTGTCATTTAAAAAAAAAACTCATATAGCAAAAAAAAAACAAAGGTTTAAACATGAGGCCCAACGCATAAGCCCATATAAAAAAAAACTATTAAACATGAGACAAAAAAAAGCGCAAAAAAAAAACTAAAAAAAAAATTACCGCCCCGCAACAACGCGCGGGACATAAACTCATATAAGGAAAAAAAACAAATTATTAAACATGATACCGAAAAATAAACCCGCACTATTAAACATGTGACCGAAAAAATAAACTCGCACAAAAAAAAAACATATAACCAAAGAAAAAAACATTTAAACATGAGGCCCAACACATAAGGTCATATAAGAAAAAAAAACAAACTATTAAACATGAGACCGAAAAAATAAACCCGCACAAAATTAAAATAATAATAATAATAATAAAAATAGCCCGCAACAACGCGCGAAAAATTAATGTCCCGCAGCAACGCGCGGGTAATCCTGCTTGTTAAGTTCAATTTGCATATATATTAAATGATGATTGTTACTTGTTAATTAGTCAAAAAAAAAAGCCATCAGCCATCAGCCATTTGAATATATTATTATCATCCCTTCATGTCTACATCTATAAATATAGTTATATGAATGTCTTGTAAAGGATGTGAAATGTTCCTTAGATGTTATGTAATATCAATGGCTACTTTTTTTAGAAGGGCATGGGATTTCATGATCCATCTTTCATTTTTTCAGCAAAGAATACAATTCCAAGTGGATCAAAAGCAACACGAGCTCGGTGTTGTCACACAGTTCCACGAGAAGTTAAGCTCCACGGAGCCCGTGGATTGCGCCGTGTGCTTGTCCAAGATAGAAGAAGATGACGAGATTAGAGTCTTGCGTTGTGATCATCTTTTTCATAAAGGATGTTTGGACCGTTGCGTCGAGTATAGGCACACAACGTGCCCTTTGTGTCGGGATTTTCTAGCCGCCGGGCAAAGGATGGTTTGCGAGCTTGGTCGTGAACTACTCATAATTAGTTTTTGTTCGAATAGTAATTCGAGTGATGATCATTATGGGAGATGGTGGATCCGGTAATAAATTGCATGAATGTATGTACATTTTTTTGCACATGTTACTTATGTAACAATGAAACTAATTGTAGTTACCTCATAATTTTGATCACTTTACAGTTAGTTAAATATGTATTTTGTTGGGTGTGGCGATAGATTCAAACCTCGTAAATTAGTCGGTCACAAAATTGGAAACTATGGTTACCAAAAAAAAAATGTCAAATTCTGTGTAATTGGGTATATTAAATGGGCTAATGTCGTTTAAATGTATCATACTTGTAACTCGTTCTTTTTATATGTATCGAACAAAACTTTTTGCCATTCAATGTACTAAACTTGGTTTTTTGGTTAATTGAGTGTATCTTATGACCATTTTGCCCTTCAATTTATTAACACCCTTATTACTCATGAGGGGAAAAAAAGTCACAAAATACACCAAATTAATCAAAAATGCAAGTTTAGTATATTAAATAGAAAAAAAATTGTTCGATACATTTATAAAAACGAATGACAATGAAACAACTTTTACTAACCATTAGCCCGCATTAAATCTAGCTAACTAAAATGAAAATGAAATATAAAAGACTCCCCCCAAGTTTAGTTACACTCATAAAATTCTCATAATCGTTTTATCAATAAAATTCTCATATAATAGAGTTTATATATCATTTTTTTGATAAATAATGGAATATCTTCATACCACACAAAATTTATTACAAAGTAATACTAACGTACCATACAAGCCATAATCTCTTTACTCAATACAATTAAAGATCAATCACATGCATCTTATATATTCTATAATGCTTATGAAGAAAAAACTTAAGAAACTTTTAAGATCAAAATATGTTGTTTGTTTTATTAAGACGCTTTGAATCTAAATCTGAATCAGATTGCTACATGTGATCTTTGTAAAAATCAAAGAGGGAATACTATTGATCAGATTCAAGAAACTAATTACAATACAGACTTTAAATAGAAAATAAACAAACCTAACCCTAGTAACTAAACGGGCCTAAACAAGTGCGTCGGACCTATAGGCCTTATTAGCTAACATTCCCCTCAAACTCACAATGCCGCAGCGGTGAACATTGTGAGTATGCCAAACATAAAATAAACTAAAACTGAAAAAAAACAAACAAAAAAAGGAATGTCCCAGAGCGCAGACCCGGTGTTAGACGGAGTCTCATTCCGATGCAATCCAAACAGGTGCAAATTCAGACAGATGCAGGTTCAGACAGATTCAGACAGATTCAGACAGGTGCATAGCACAAAATTACATAAATACGGAGATGAACGAGAGGCAGACCGGCAAACAGGCAGACAGGCAGACAAACAGCGAATTCAGTCAGCAGATTCAGACAGCAGATTCAGACAGACAGCAGCAGTTTCACAGCAGACAGCAGATGCAGGTTCAACATATTCAGACAGCAGACGGACATATTCAGGCAGACAGTAGACGGATGCAGGCATACGGAACCAATCTTACAATATCCAGGTGAAGAACGAGGCAAAACTAGACGGATGCAGAACCAAATGTAACCAACATAATCGGGCAACCGGAACCATTCAATACCAATACAAATACCAATACCAGCCCGGTGGGAATACCAAATACCAAATACCGATACTAATACTAATGTCAATGCCAATGCCATGCAATCCGAACCGGACATTAACCCTATACAAATACCAACACCGCGACAAACCAACGATTTTTTTTAGTTAGCGTAAACAAGAGCTTCCAATCAATACCCTGATGACGTATTGTAGGCATACCAAGCCTTCGGGCTTGGGCTATATTATCACTTGGGCTTCTGGGCCCAACTTAGCAGTCATGAGCCGAAACTAAACCCAATCCTGCATTGGTCACGGCCCGGACACAGCAAAACGGACGCGGACCTAACTATAGGATACTTTCGACCACGGAAAGCACACATGTCCGTATACACAGTTATTACGGAACCTTTCCCGACAAGGGACCCACCCTGGCCACTAACCAAATAAGCGAAATATTAGGAAACTCTAATATTTCGTTCGCCTATAAAAAGGGACCTTTTGACACAATGAACAGTACGGTTTCTCACTCTACATACACATACTTTCTCTCTCTACATGTTTACTTACTTTCACACCGGAGTCTAACCGTGGGGTCCGTCCCCACGGTAAGGCTAACGGTTTATTTGATTGTGCAGGAAATCATCACTTCTCTTGCTCTAGTACAAGATTTAATGCTCAAATCACTCGGGAACTCAACCCGGCGTATAATTTGAGTCCTGTCCTAAACCCTACACTTATTTTGTACTAACAAGTGGCGCCATCTGTGGGAGCGCAACGTAACCACGTTTTCTAAAATACTCATCATGAGCACTCACGAACACACCCCGACCGTTCCCACGTCCGCCGTACGGAACACTAGGGGAAGAAGTGGCCCACAAGGTCTCGAAGAGCCTACACCTGACGAGGTCCTAAGAGAATTGTGCGACAAAAACTACCACCAACTTTTGCCACTCATTGCCGAAAAGATGCAAAAAGAAAAAGAGCAGCAAGATAAGCTTAATGCGGTAAAGGCACGCCTACTCTACAGCAATGAGGCCGGAAAAAATAAAAGAAATCATGAAGAGTCGCATTACTCTGAATCCAAGACGCCAACCGCCAGAACCGAGCCAAAAATGAGGCATGGAAATAGGCGCTCCCGAAGCCCGTCGCTGGTTGCCAGTATCTTCAAAAGACTCAAACAAAACAGACCTCCTTCACCTAGGCCCAGACCGCGAAAGTAGGGTGGTGTGTTCAATAGGTTGGGAGGAAAAGAACGAACATCTGCACGTTCTGACAGCCGCCATCAGGTTTCCCACGAAAAGGAAACCGAGGTACAACCAAGGAAGCATCATTATGGGGGCACGTCGTCCCGGGAAACTGGTGGATATTCGGAGAGTGAAGACAGTGAGGGAGGTCACTGGAAGTCCAAATCAAGAAGACACAGGTCAAACACCTACGAAGATGATCTCTCTCAGCCTTGGACGTGTGAGGAAAGAAACCCTTTCACACCCCGTATCCGGCATTTCAATTTCCCAAGGACAAGGATGCCCAGCCACGTCAAGACATATGATGGAAGCGGGGATCCGGAAGATCATCTAAAGCTATTCCAGGCCACGGCAAAGACAGAGAGGTGGGCAATGCCAACATGGTGTCACGTGTTCAACTCAACGCTCACAGGAAACGCTAGAGTCTGGTTCGACAAACTCCCAAAGGAATCCATTGACAGCTATGAAGATTTGAGAACAGCATTCAGGGAAAATTATCTCCAACAAACAAAACACATCAAGGATCCGGTGGAGATACATCATATCAAGCAAAGAGATGGAGAATCCACGGAGGACTTTATGGAAAGATACAAAGCAGAAATCCTGGATGTGGAAGGAGCGCCGGAATGCATGAAGATCTCCGGATTCATGCACGGTATAACCCACCCCGAGCTGATCAAGCGTTTATACGAGAAAATTCCGAGGTCAATGGACGAAATGTACAGGGTGACTACGTCTTTTCTGCAAGGGGAAGTTGCCGCATTCAGTCATAGTCGGAAAAAAGCACCCGCGCCGTGGAAACAGCCAGAAGGAGGAAACAAGCCAAATTTTAAGAAGGGTTTTAAAAATAAGCAAAGATCGGATCGGAAGCCAGATAGGTTTTCACTCCTTACGAAAACCCCGAAAGAAATTTTCGCTCTAGAAAAAGGAAAATTCAAGGCTCCGCCACCAATGGTAACTCCTGCGGAAAAAAAGGATCCAAACAAATACTATGAATTCCACGCGGATACGGGGCACAACACGGACGAATGCATGCAGCTGAGAAAGCAGATAGATGAAATGATTAAGTCAAGTAAATTGTCACAATTCATCAAAGAATTAAAACAGAACGATAAACCAAAGGTACCAAAGAAGGGGGAAACGGCCGGAAAGGATAAGCCCCTAACCATCTTGATGATTCAACCGTGGGAGAGGGTAGCCAAACAAAGGGTCACCCAGAGTTTCTCTCCGGAGACAATCATCTCTTTCTCGTCTTTAAGAGAAGAGGACGGAACGGAAGGACCAATGATCATCGAAGCTGAAATAGGAGGGCTCTTCGTACACCGGATGTACGTGGACGGAGGAGCGTCGTCAGAAGTTCTATACGAACATTGCTTCGTCAGGCTCCGACCAGAAATAAGAAGCCAGATGTGTAACACCCCCAAAAATCTGGTCGCAGCGGAATGGTAACAATGGGGTGCTACTTCATAGTCCAAACGCACAAGTCACAGAAAACACCTAAAAGAGACTTTAGAATATTACAATCACTCACATTTGATATATTAAAATCAAGTTATACCAAGGATCCCATTTATAATGCAATAGAAACATTTTGTTTAAAACGTTTGTCGAATTGTATACAAGTTATTAAGCCTTCAAAAATATATATATGCGCGACTCGAATGCTCCCAATGCTCCACTAGCAAAATCGTAACCTGAAAGTATATGCTAAAACGTCAACAATAATGTTGGTGAATTCATAGGTTTAAGTAAAAAGCAGTATTGAAATAATTTAAGAAATATTTCCAGAAAAAAGTAGTGAGATATTTACAACATTTAAAAGTGTTATTTCCGATAATCCAAGTAGTCATTCGCTAAATCAAAGAAGTATTTAAAAGTGGACCACAAGATCGAATAATGTGGACTAAGTACATATTCCAATCCAAAACAAGTAATCGTAGACAAGAGCAACACATTCATCAAGTCAAAGTATATATTATAGCACGGAAGCTCATGACCCCGAAACCTTAAACAAGTTTGTGCCGCCAAATGAATAGATGCTTGCAAACACTAAAAAGTACTCCCAATGTTAAATGCATCCTGATCAAACTAGGTGACCCAAGGAAAGGTGGAGATGTCAGTCCCCGATAATCACCCTTAAACATTCGCGCTTACTACAATGCAATTAACGATTTCATGATAGAAGGAAACTTAAGTGGCACTAGAGTGACTACTTAGGAAAAATAATATTCAGGCCAGTAATCTGGATAGCATACAATTTAGAAAACCACTTGTGTCGTAGTAAAACAATCACGTTGTTCAACAATTACGGTTTTCAAAGTCAGGTATCAAGGATCTCAAATCATGTAGTAACAAATCAAGCTTTATAAAAATAGTCATGAAAGCGTTTTATGTAATAGAAATCAATAAGTTCACTTAGTAAACCGAGCATGTCTCCCCTCGCGGGGGGTGTGGGGGGGGGGGGGGTGGGGGGGGGGTGTTATAAACCATCTGAAAAGATTGAAATGCGAACTATGAATTCACCTGTATCAACGATCCGTCGAATAAGCAAATAAACACAAACAAGCATAACGCTCTTGATCAAGACCAAATTACGTCGCTCGATTACAATACGTACAAAAATACGAGCATACGATCGTACATCGATATAAAGAAAACCATCTATATATATATATAAAATATATAAATATATATATATATATATATAATATATATATATATATAAATATAATATATATATATATATATATATATATGCATACATACTTATATGTGATGAGAAATTCACTTGCGCGTTCTAAACCTTAACACTTAGTATATTTTATATATATTATTTTTCATCTAATCATATACTATTTTATTTTATTGAAATCTTTCTATTTTTGGTAAGTTTCTATTTTTAGAAAGTTACTATTTTCGGAATGTTACTCTTTTTAGTAATCTCGACACAGTATTATATTTATAAAATATTTATTCACCCTGTCGAACCTTCGACGTCTAATATGTTGTTAACTTACAATAACGATGTTACATTTCGAATATTACGAAAAGTTACTATTTTTATTCTTTCCATTTTTAGAATCGACCAACGGCCTCAAAAGTAATTACTTACGACAATATATTATTCGATATTATTTTATAAATCAAAATCACCTTTTCAAGACTCGGGTTCTAAAGCAAATTTATGCGAAACGATATTCCGAACTTTTTAGGTTTAGCCGAGACCTGAAACTCGACAGAAAATAACCAAAATGCCCTTACGAGAATCTGCTGAAACTATATATATTTTTATAAAAATATCGAAGTTTGACTTTCGATTTTAACCCGTTATATTACATTTTCACGACTTTGACCAAGAAGATATTTTATGCAAAACGTCATTCCGAACAACTTTCGTGTTTCACCGGAAGGCCGAAACGGACTCGAAAGTGCTCAAAACGCTAAACTAATAAATCTGTCAACTTTTAATATTTATTGAAAGTGACTTATTTTCTACTAAAGTGTATATATCGATCTAGTTCCATTTTCTTCGTTATTGGGAGTTAGAAGTCCCATTTTATATCAAAACGTCCGTCTAGGAAAGCTTTAGTATATTTTATAAACAAAAATCCAACTTTTCAAAATCTTGAACCCCGAAACATAGGTACTGTTTTCTGGTCAAAGTGAACCGTTACATTTCACGTCAAAACTTGTTTTCGACTCAAAAACTCATCAAAAATACATCCAATATGCCTTATAATTTCATTCTAATCCTACTTTAATATCAATATCACAATATACTAACGCCGCAAGTTCCAATAGATTTCATCACATATATAAAAAAATCGAATCAATGAACGAAACAATCGAAATAATAATAAAAGGAAGGCTCACAAAGATATACGGAGCAAAGTCGGAAAAATAAAAGAGTTCGTCTCGTCCCTCTCGAGTCTTAGCCACGGCTCACACCCAAACAAACCAAACCAAACCCAAATTTCTTAACAAAATGCTAGCTTTTTTTTCTTGTATATAACCCTTGTCAAAAATATACCCAAGCTTCCAATATATAACCAACACCTTAGATAACTTGTATGGTTGCAAAAAAAAAATTATGAATTGTTTTTGGTGTTTAAGGTGGGACGTGGGTTATGAAAGGGAGAACAAAGATATGGGTGTTAACTTTTCTTGTGATGAATGAGAAGAGAACTAGGATGCGTCTATTTATATACTAATATGGTCAAGGGTACTATTGATAGTCCAAGTTAGCAAAAGAAAAGGGAGGGGGTACGGTTGGCTAAGAGGGAAAAAGGGGGCATAATTGGTCTTGATAGCTACAACTCTAGCCCTCATGCACATGCATCATAAGTGTACTAGAAGATTTTAAGAAAGATTTTTTTGTGTGCTTATGGCCTTTGTGGTTCCGAATTTTAAGAGGAGAGACCAAGGACAAGAGGTTGTCATGATATATTAGGAATTACATACTAGCATGTGTAAAATATATTGGTGAGTTTAAATATGTAAGTGTATACTTGAAATGTTTGAGTTCTTAAACTTGTATGCTTAAATGTGGGACGGCAAAAAGGGTTGAACATGGCAAGGCTTTGTAAAACTTTGGGTATTTAGTATAATAATGGGTATTTGTTGAAGCGTAGAAATGTTTTGGTGGTTCCGGGAATGCCTAAACGTATTTTATCGCGAAACGTAAACACTTTACGTAACCGACAAAAATAAAATACAAAAAGTTAATTATTACTTTCGAAAAATAAAATAATGTTTTTATCGTTTGTATAATGTTATCGTATAAGTAGGTCAATTGTCTTGTAAAATAATATTTATAAATTAAAAACTCGTATAAATATTATATAAATGATTCTAAAATGTTTCGCAAAATTTTATTAAAAACGAACCAACACTATTCATGTCAGGAAATAGTGTATAAAAATCATATTTCTCTTGTTTTATATGTTAAATGGAAAATTTTTAGCTTACGCGATTTAACTATGTAATAGGGATTAAAAGTAGACGCGTATGAGACGAGAGAAAAAAATATAAGTAGTGAATTAAATGGCGTCGTAATTGACCTGAAAATACGAAATGTTACACAGGTAGTCTAATTCCTTTGATGAATTTACAAAAACGTTTTCTGTTTTCTTCGGTGAAAGAGTACTTTGGATGAGGCTTCTCGAACTTCCCGTTGGGTTTTTTAACTAACCACAACTCCTTTCGAACTCTCAAAGTTTCCAAGTCTTGCCTTGCCTTTATCGTGTCTTTGGATTTGTCGTTCTGTAACAAGGTATTCAGTAAAGCCTCAAGCGCGTTCTTTTCGATATCGGTCCGGTTCCTCGTTTCGTATATAATTATTGTATAAAATATATAATAACTTTTTTATGAAATATATAACTTTTTATAATCAATGAAGTGAACGTGAAGTAGCTCATAGGGTGACAACAAAATGATAGCAAAATGGTTTATGGGTTGACATCGAGATTGTTTGTAAAGTGATAGGTCACAACAAGTATCAAGAATATCCGAACAAATGCAGAAGTAGTCAAAGAAAATGAACGTAAAGATTTATTCAATCAACGAAATGAACGTAAAGTGTCGTGTTCTAAAGGTTAAGGAAACTTTCTCCAAGGTGACCACGTATAGGTGACAAGTTAATTGTCATACTCCCATTAACTGGAAGGCTTCAAAACGATGGATTACAAAACAACATATGCGATTCAAAAGCATAAGAAGAGTGTTCCAACTCGGAGTCGAACTAGTATTGGTGTTCGAGAGAGTAAATGAGAAATCAGAAAGTACGCGAAAAATCAGAGTGATCAATATTTATATAACAGACCGATATAAGGTAAATAGTAAGACGTCATATGATAGATGTAAGAGAACGAAATCATAGTCTAAAGTGCGAGAAAATGCTCATTAACCAGTAATAAGTAAGTAGAGATGGAAAATGTAGCATATAATTTTTACCTGGAGCCAGCGCTCACGGATATCAGATAAAACAATAAAGAGGCTCTATATTTTTGAAAAACAAGGTACATAGTCAAGGTTTTGAAAACGACCAATTCTCTATGACTTCAGCTCAATAAATACCATCTGTAAACACCCCCAAAAATCTGGTCCCGCGAGCGGAATGGTAACAATGGGTGCTACTTCATAGTCCAAACGCCAAGTCACAGAAAACGACTCAAAAGAGACGTTTATAATATTTTCCACATTTGATCTATAAAAATCAGAGTTTACAAAGGATCCCCTTATAATGCATTGAAATCTTTGTTTAAAAACGTGTGTCGAATTGAATACACAGTTATTAGCAGGCCATCAAAAATATATATCCGCTCAACTCGAATGCTAACCAATGCTCCACTAGCAAAATAGTGAACCTGAAAGTACATGCTCAAAACGTCAACAAAAATTTTGGTGAATTTATAGGTTTAGTAAAAAGCAAGTATTTAAAATAATTTAAGAAAATATATCAGACGAAAATAGCGTTACAACATTTAAAAGTGTATTATCCAGAAATCCAAGTAGTAAATTCGGTAAATCAAGAAGTATTTAAAAGTAGACTCAAAAGATCGAAGAAATGGAGGACTAAGTACAATATTTCCGAAGAAAGAAGTCCAAACAAGTAATGGTAGATAAGAGGAAACGCCAATCATTCAAGGTCTAAGTATATATTATTCACTAAAGCTCAATGAGACCCGAAACCTTAACAAAGTTTGTGCCATCCAAATGTATAACGAACACACACACACACCGACAAACTAAAAAGTACTCCCAATGTACATGCACCTGATCAAAACTAGTACGCCAAAGGAGAAGGTGGGGATTGTCAGGTCGCCAGAGTGATAGGATCATCCCATAACAATTCGCAAGGTAGCTTTCTACAATAGCAATTAACGGTTCATGAAGAGAGTGTAGGAACTTAATGTGCAATATCTACTTAGGCAAGAGCGAGAGCGAGACGAGGCAGTAATCTGGATAGCATACAATTTAGAAAACACTTGTGTTCGTAGTAAAACAATCACGTTGTTCAAAATTTACGGTTTCAAAGGTAGGTATTCAACGATCTCAAATCATGTAGTAACAAATCAAGCTTTAGTAAAAATAGTCATGTAACGTTTATGTAGTAGAAATCAATAAGTTTTTCACTTAGTAAAACGAGCATGTTATTCCCCTCGCGGGTTTAATAAACCATTGAAAAAGATTGTAAGATCTTAGACTATGAACTCACCTTGATCAACGATCACGATCGAATAATCAAATAAATCACAAACGAAGCAGTAACAATCTTGATCACGACCTATAATTACGTCGCTCGATTACAATACGTACAAAATACGAGCAACGATGCGTACATCTGTTATAAAACGAAAAACAATATATATAATATAGTATTTATATATATAAATATAATATAATAATATATATGATATATATATGATATGATAAAGTTATTATTGTTAAGAATCTTATATATATATATGGCATACATACTTATATGTATGAGAAATTCACCTTCGCGTCTAAACCTAACACTTAGTATAATTTTATATAAAATATTTTCCCCATCTAATCATAAAACTAACAATTTTATTTTATTGAAATCTTACTATTTTTTGAAAAGTTTTCTATTTTTAGAAAGTTACTATTTTCGGAATGTTACTCTTTTTAGTAAATCTCGACACAGTATTATATTTATAAAATATTTATTCACCCTGTCGAACCTTTGACGTCTAATATGTTGTTAACTTATAATAACGATGTTACATTTCGAATATTACGAAAAGTTACTATTTTTTATGCTTTCCATTTTTAGAATCGACCAACGGCCTCAAAAGTAATTACTTACGACAATATATTATTCGATATTATTTTATAAATCGGAAATCACCTTTTTAACTACTCAGGGTTCTAAAGAATATTTATCGAAAAGATATTCCGAACAACTTTAGGTTTAAGCCCGAGACTGAAACACGACAAAAATGACCAAAATGCCCACTTAACGAGAACCTGCGAAACTATAATATATTTTTTATAAAAAAACCGAAGTTTGACTTTCGATTTTAACCCGTTATATTACATTTTCACGACTTTGACCAAGAAGATATTTTATGCAAAACGTCATTCCGAACAACTTTCGTGTTTCACCGGAAGGCCGAAACGGACTCGAAAGTGCTCAAAACGCTAAACTAATAAATCTGTCAACTTTTAATATTTTATTGACAGTGACTGTTATTTTTATTAAAGTTAAGTATATATCCGATCTAAGGCTCCAGTTTCTTCGTATTGAGAGTTTAGAAGTCACCATTTTATATCAAAACGTCCGATCGGAGTATCTAAGCTTATTAATATTTCATAACATAAATCCAACTTTTTCAAAATCTCGAACCCCGAAACAAAGTACTAGTATTCTCTGGTCTAAGTGGAACGTACATTTTCGACTCAGAAACATGTGAGAGTTCACACTCAAAAACTCATCAAAAATACATCCAATATCTATAATTTCATCTAATCCTACTTAAATATCAATAATTAAGATTATACTAACAGCCGCAAGTTCCAATCGACTTTCAACACATATATAAAAAAAAAAATCGAAATCAATTAACGAAACAATCCGAAATAATAATAAGGAAGCACACAAGATATACGTAGCAAGCGAAAAATAAAAGTGTTCGTCACGTCCTGATCTCTCGAGTCTTTAGCGCGCGCCACGGCGCGCGAAACAAACCAACACCAAACCCAAATTCTTAAACAAAATGCTAGCTTTTTTTTCTTGTATATAACCCTTGTCAAAAATATACCCAAGCTTCCAATATATAACCAACACTTTAGATAACTTGTATGGTTGCAAAAAAAAAATTATGAATTGTTTTTGGTGTTTAAGGTGGGACGTGGGTTATGAAAGGGAGAACAAAGATATGGGTGTTAACTTTTCTTGTGATGAATGAGAAGAGAACTAGGATGCGTCTATTTTATAAACTAATATGGTTCCCCACCAAAAGGGTTTTTAAAAAAAAAAAAAGAAAACTATTGATAGTCCCAATTATCAAAAGAAAAGGGTGGGGGTACGGTTGGCTAAGAGATGGAAAAAAGGGGGCATAATCTTGGGTACATTATAGCTGACAACGCAAGTACCTCATAGCACATGCACATAAGTTGTAACTAGAAGATTTTAAGAAAGATTTTTTTGTGTGCTTATGGCCTTTGTGTTTCCGAATTTTAAGAGGAGAGACCAAGGAAAAGAGGTTGTCATGATATATTAGGAATTACATACTAGCATGTGTAAAATATATTGGTGAGTTTAAATATGTAAGTGTATACTTGAAATGTTTGAGTTCTTAAACTTGTATGCTTAAATGTGGGACGGCAAAAAGGGTTGAACATGGCAAGGCTTTGTAAAACTTTGGGTATTTAGTATAATAATGGGTATTTGTTGAAGCGTAGAAATGTTTTGGTGGTTCCGGGAATGCCTAAACGTATTTTATCGCGAAACGTAAACACTTTACGTAACCGACAAAAATAAAATACAAAAAGTTAATTATTACTTTCGAAAAATAAAATAATGTTTTTATCGTTTGTATAATGTTATCGTATAAGTAGGTCAATTGTCTTGTAAAATAATATTTATAAATTAAAAACTCGTATAAATATTATATAAATGATTTTAAAATGTTTCGCGAAATTTTATTAAAAACGAACCAACACTATTCATGTAAGGAAATAGTGTATAAAAATCATATTTCTCTTGTTTTATACGTTAAATGGAAATTTTTTAGCTTACGCGATTTAACTATGTAATAGGGATTAAAAGTAGACGCGTATGAGACGAGAGAAAAAAAATATAAGTAGTGAATTAAATGGCGTCGTAATTGACCTGAAAATACGAAATGTTACAAGATGATCCCAGCTACCACGTCATTCATAGGATTCAGTGGAGAAACCATTTGGCTGATAGGCCAGATATCATTACTAGTAAGGATAGGTGACGAAGAGCATTCCACTTCGACATGGATGAACTTCATGGTTATCAGGTCACCATCTCAACACAATGGAATAATAGGCAGAACGGTCATAAGAAAGATCTGTGCCGTACCATCCATGCACACGGAATGTTAAAATTCCCGATAAAAGGAGGAACGGTAACGATACGAAGTAGCAGAGTCATCCCGATGGAATGTGCAATGATCTCCGGACCTAGCACACAACACCCCGTGACCAGTTAGGTGTTTGAGGAGAAGATAAAAGTGGTCATTCATCCTGAATACCCCGAGCAAACAATAGCCATAGGATCTACCCTAACAGAAAAAGGACACAAAGAACTATGTACTTTGCTCAGACAAAACCTGGACATTTTTTCCTGGAAGCCAGCATATATGACGAGCGTCCCGCGGCACATGGCGGAGCACCGCCTGAATGTCCGAGAGGGATGCCCACCTATCAGACAAAAGAAAAGGGGGCAAGCACCGGAAAGGAATAAAGCGATCCAGGAGGAAGTGAAAAATTGGTAGATGCCAGAATCATGAAAGAAGTCCACTATCACAGCTGGCTGTCCAACCCGGTCATGGTCAAGAAACACGATGGGAGTTGGCGAATGTGTGTAGATTTCAAAGATCTAAACAAAGCGTGCCCTCAGGATGGTTACCCTTTGCCGGAGATAGATTGGAAAGTAGAGTCTCTCTGCGGATATCCTTTTAAGTGTTTCATGGACGCATACAAAGGGTACCACCAAATCAAAATGGCAGAGGAAGATGAAGAAAAAACAGAATTCATCACGAGCCAAGGGATATTCTGTTACACAAAGATGCCGTTCAGCCTGAAGAAAAGAATGCCGGGCAAACCTATCCAACAGCTTAGTAGACAGGGCATATCCAAAAGCAGATCGACCGTAACCTGGAAGTATATGTCGACGACTTGGGTCCTAAAATGCCATAAACGGAAAGAAGAAATTAATCCGAGACATAGCAGAAACATATCAAAACCAGCTCCGACAAATAAATATGAAGCTAAATCCAAAAAAGTGTACCTTCGGAATGCGGGGGATGTTCCGTGGGCTACAAAGTAAGAGGCTGAATGACTGAAATGTATGCCAGATAAAGCAGACGCGGATCCTTAGCCTACCATCTCCGGGATGCCTTAAGGACGTACAAAGCTGAACGGGAAACTCGCAAGTTTAAACATATTTCTGTCAAAATCACGTGAAAATCAATGCCGTTCTTCAAAACCCTGAAAAGTCACAAAGAAGGGTGATTTCCAATGGACCCAGGAAGCCGAAGTAGCCTTTCAAACAGATAAGAAACTCATAATCGGAAACTCCCAATACTGACCCACAGCACCCAAAGGAAAAAGAGGAGCTAAACATAGTACCTACCGCGCCAAGGAATCAATCAGCGCAGTCATAAGGGAGGCAAGCATTAGCCAGTGTACTTTGTGAGTCGAAGCCCTACAGGGCCGTGAGATCAACTACACCCACCATGGAAAATTGGTATAGCCTTGCTCAGTGCAAGCAACGGCTGAAAAGGTACTTCTAGCATATACAATCGTTGTAATTACGGATACAGCCGATAAAAGCATTATTGTCAAAATCAAAATAAGCGGGAGGATGCTAAAGTGGAAATTGAGCTAGAAGATATGACATTCCAATACAGACCAAGGACAAATCGATCCAATAGGACAAATATTGGCAGATTTTATCGTAGAGCGACCGGATGAAGAATCCCCGGACAAACTCATGGCAGAGCCAGAAGAATTACCGAAACCGTGGACTTTGTTTACAGAAGGGTCGTCCTGTATAGATAGTTCCGGAGCCGGGATGATATTGACAATTCCGGATGGAGTTAAATTCACGTACGCCATGAGGTTAGCAACAAACATGAAAGCTGAGTATGAAGCATTAATAGCCCGGTTCTCCGCTCGCAAGAACAAATGGCGTAATAAAAAACCTTCAAGCGAATGTAGACTCTCGCCTTGTAGCAAACCAGGTCAATGGCTCTTACGTAGCAAAGGAGTCAGGTATGGTTCAGTACTTGGAAAAAGTAAAAACGCTCGCAAGTAAATTCAGGGAATTCTCCATCAAACAAGTATCGCGGAGCGAGAACAAGAAGGCGGATGCCCTAAGCAAGATTGCATCCACAAGCTTCACACACCTCAGTAAGCAAGTACTTATTGAGGAATTAAAGGAAAAGTCTATACATGAGAAGGAGGTCCTCCCTATAGTGGAGGAGGAAGGGCAAACATGGATGACACCCATATGCGAATACCTTACAAAGGAAATCCTCCCGGAAGACAAAAAGAAAGCAAGGGTGCTTCGTCGCTAGGCATCCCGATACATCATGATCAATGGAACTTTATACAAGAAATCTTTCTTGGGACCGTGGCTCCGGTGCGTCAGACCACTTCAAGCAAACTACATCCTTAGAGAAATACACGAAGGATCCAGTAGCATGCACTCCTGTCCTAGATCCGTGGTTGCCAAGGCCATCCGGACGGGATATTACTGGCTAACAAATGCATAACGGATGCCCGTAAAACTATAAGGGATGGCAATGAACTGCCAAGTCCTCGTCCCATTCTGAAAATCCGCAACAAAACTTGACCCCCATATACGTTCTCCGTGGCCATTCTATAAATGGGGGATCGACATATCTGGACCCATCTGGAGGGACCAGGCAAAGTCAAGTTTTCTTGATCGTAGCTATTGACTACTTCACCAAATGGATTGAAGCGAAGCCTAGTTGCGACTATACGGCAATCAAAGTGTAGAGTTCGTATGGACTACACTGTTCTGCAGATTTGGCCAACCAGGGGAAATAGTATCAGACAATAGAAAAGCAGTTTCGTGGATAACCCATTCAGAAGACTCAAGGTGTAAAAACTATGTATTCGCCAGTGTTTTGCCTCCGTGAAGCACCCACAAGCAAATGGCCTGGTCGAAAGATCAAACAGGAGTCCCTGGGAGAAGGAATCAAAGCTCGGATTGGACAAAATAAAGAATGGATTGGATTAGATAACTCCTCAGACGTCCAATGGCAACACGCACTAATGATAAAATCAAGCAATGAAGAGACAAACCGTTTTCACTAACATACAGCCACGGAACAGTCGTACCAGCAGAGATATAGCATGCTAACACTCCGGACTGCGGAATAGACTTGACAAAGAATGACGAAGCCCAGGAAATAAATTTGGACCTCATCAAAGAAAAAAAGAACAAGAAGCGATTCAGGTAAGAGGCAAAAAGTAAAGCAAAGATGGAAAAATACTACAACCTAAATGTCCCGAAGCACGAGCTTCAGGCCGGGGACAATGGTACTAACCGTAGCAATGATGCAAGCCACCCAAGGACGAGGAAAACTTGGTCCTAAATGTGAAGGACCATACGAATTAACGGAGTCATAGGAAATGGAGCCATACAAGCTTAAGGATCCACAAGGAAATGAACATCCGCGACACGAAACTTTGTAATCTCAAGAAATGTTATATACATGAATGTAAGCACCCGCCCGGCACGTATGATGCTCTAAGAGGGCAATATTTCAATTTTATTTATCTGTAATGTTTTTTAATATTAATGAAAAGTAGATTAGCTACCTCACAAATTTTATTTCGATATGATTTGTTATGTAAAGTATGTCCAATCAGAAAATGATTTCTTGTAAAGTACCTACAAGATCACAAATAAAATATTTTTCTTGAGTTATAAATAAAACTTTTATTAGCTAGTCGAAGAAATTTGCGGTTTATAAGCTAGGTTTGCATATATAATTAAAATGATGATTGTTACTTGATTATGGGAGATGGTGGATCCGTAATAAATTGCATGATTGTATGTACATTTTTGCACACGTTATTATGTAAGCGAAGCCCTTATGGTATACATAATTGGCAACACCAAGTTTTTGCTGCCAAATAAACGTCAGCAGCCACCTCAGCATAACACCAACACGCACACCACTCCCTAATCATAACACCAAATAACACCACTCACCCTCTTTTATTTTCATAAAACCCCCTAACAATTATTTTATTCTTTTAACAAACTAACCATTTCATTCATAAAAATTCAAATACACATTACAATACTAAAAAAACGACACATTAAAAAAAAATACCGAAATAAAAAAAAAATAAAAAAATTACGCACCCGACGACTAATCTTCTTCCGATGCGTCCTCAACTTCGCGCTAAAATAAAAAGAAAAAATATGGTTCATAAGGTTTCTGTTGGATACTAATATGCGTAACTTTCTCTTAATTCTTTGCTTTACGACGTTGGGTTTGACATCGATCGATCCACACTGTTTGCAGTGACCTTGCAGGATTAGAATACACATGTTTCCAGTAAGTCAACAACCGACATATTTTGATCTTCTAAAATCATGTTATGCATTATGATACCAGCATACATGATTCTACGTAATGTGTTGACTTCGTATGCACGGGCCGGTTGTTGAATAAGTCCCCAACGTCCTTGGAGAACACCGAAAGCACGTTCGACATCTTTCCGTGCACTTTCTTGACGCTGTTTAAAGTACGTATGCTTCGGATCAGTTGCAACCGTGAATGATTTGACGAAACTTGCCCACTCCGGGTAAATTCCATCAGCCAAGTAATACCCATTACGATACTGAACTCCGTTTACCACATACGGAACCACAGGGGCTAAGTCATCTAATAGGTCGTCGAATAACGGAGAATTATCTAAAACATTAATATCGTTATTCGCACCCGCCATCCCATAAAACGCATGCCAAATCCACAGATCTTGCGAAGCTACAGCTTCAAGCATTATAGTAGGGTATTTTTTATCACCCCTACCGTATTGACCTTGCCATGACACTGGACAATTTTTCCATTCCCAGTGCATACAATCAATACTTCCAAGCATTCCCGAAAAATCATGAACATTGTTATGCTTTTGTTGTATTTTTACAACGTCTTCAAGTGTTGGCTTTCTTAAATACTTCGGCATATACAATTCTATGATGCACATATTAAAAAAAATAGAGCATCTCGTGCAGTATGCTCACTCATTTGCAAATATTCATCAAACGCGTCGGGTGTGTTGTCGTATGCCATTTGGCGTATGGCAGCTGTGCACTTCATAAGAGCACTAATACTCATTCGACCCGTACAATCGAGTCGAGATTTGAAGAAATGAAAATGTTGTGGGAGAGGATCGGCCGTATAACTTGAAATGCCATTGAAAATTTTTAGAAAAAGTTTACGGCTCATACGAAATCTTCTCCGAAAATAGTATAACGGATACTTACAATGATCATCAAAATAATCAGCACGTAGACGTCTTTCGGCATCTTCACGGTCACGGAAGATCGGTGTACGGGTCAATCGTGGTTGAGCTTCTTGTTGTATTAGCCATTCGTGATACTCGACAGCTTTTTGTAAATAGAATGCGTCGGTTTCCTCATCGATATCAAAAACGGTTCGATTTTGATTCATTGTGAAAGAGTTTGTAGTGTTTTTTGTTGTAAATGTATGTTTTTTTTGTGAGAAAATAATATAGAGGTATTGAAGTATTTATAATGAGTTGTGTGAGGGGGGTAAAATGAAATATTTTTTTTAAAATATAACCGTTAGGGGTTGTTTTGTAAAAAAAATTTAAATTTTTTTTTATAATAAAACTAGCCGTTAGGGGGTGTTTGGTAACTTTTTAAAAATAAAAGAGAAAATTAAAACTAGTATATAGCCGTTTAAGGGGGTAAATGAATTTTTTTTTTTTTAAATCCACCCCAACGTGCGTGGGCCGGCCAACGCCGGACCCAACGCCGTTGGCGTTACTACACCTAAGCCTCTAATAAAGACAGACCCTGACCCTGACCCTGACCCTTCCTTTCTTTCTTTCAGAATTTGGGATCCTTAAACAATCTTCACACACACGAACACAATATTTAATTACCCCCATGATCGATCGATTATTATAATATTTAATAAATTATTAATGTCAAAACAAGATAAGTTATTGAAGGAA
>BQNB010007826.1:0-92163 GCA_026074375.1 Tanacetum coccineum | reverse complement strand
GGCTCTGATACCAATTGATAAGATCGTTTATAGCTCAAGATTGATTAGATCTTATATATCTAGGATGAACAATAACAATGATTGATAACACGCAGCGGAATAATAAAGAACACAATCAAAGTTATCACAAGGTTTTCTTTATTGAACGTTTCCCTATTACCCCAACTATAATTTGGGGCTACACCAACTAACTATGGTGTACTATTCGACTCTCATCAGTCGACTTGCTATCTAACTATCTAGACTCTCATTGGGAGAGCTCTAGTTTTCTATGGATGGATTTTTCTAAATGCCTGGACCTCCTTTTATAGCATAAGGAGTCCTAGGCTTACAAGGAAACTAATTAATATATTAATGAGAGAATCAATTAATTATCTTCTCATTAATATTCATTCTTATCTTATTTTGACCAAATCTTTATTTTCTTCTACATCTTGTAGAACTTCATGATGACAATTTTGGTCCTTCTTGTTTCCATCTTGTTTCATTCTTTTATTTACTTTGTCTCATCAAATCAAGAATCCCAACAATCTTCCCCTATTTGATGATGACAAAACAAACAAAGTCTCGTACGAACTTCATCATAAAGCCAAAGCTTCCCCTGAAGTTGAGATGTAATCATCTCCCTGAATGAAACAAAATCTTCAATGCTTCCCCTTGACTTAAGATCTCCTTGAACATGTCACCACACATAAATAAGCTGCAAATCAATAAACCTGTAATCTTCTTCCCCTTTTTGTAATCATCTAATAGGGGTCTTCTGTAGAAATGCAACTTGGATCATAACAGCTACAAATCATATACCACAACTTCTAATTCAGCCTTCCAATACTTAAATTGCCCACCATTACGCACAATAAGAAAAATGAATCTGAGTAGTAGAAATTTAAACTAGCAGTAGTAATAAAGATCAGCAGTAGTAACGAAACACTTCCCCTCAAGTGGTGCATGTAGATGGTTAAACATTTAATCAATAAGCTTCCCCTGAAACCCATATGTTTACCATCTCTTGAATCTCGAACTATGTAGGCTTTATGTAGTGATTACTGTTGAAGAAAACTGAGTATAACGAATTTGATGAAGAAGTAGAATCTTCCAAACTTGTGTCTTATGTCTTGCACTATCCACGTGACGTCGAACTTATAAATAAATCTGTGAAATATAAGTAGACCGCAACCTCTTGACAAAAACCTCATCTTCTATGAGACACATACTAAGTGATAGCAAATGTGAGCATTGAGCACCATAAGAAAAATCACACACCTTTGCTAGATTTGTCAATTCTTCGTCACAACATGAACGCACGAACAAGTTACCTCCTGCTAAAAGGTATGATAAAACACAAACCTAAATAATTCCACTTCATCGTCAAATAAGTGATAAACAATCTTCTTCGTAACCACATCTTTAATAAATCCAAAAAACAAGCCTTTTAAACATTTAAGAACATTAAAAAAAATCTTTTGTGTGTGTTTTCTTTACTGTCCGAGATCAACTACTAACTGAGAACCAAATCGATGTTCTGTCCAATATCGGACATAACTGACAGTTTTAACTTATTTATCGGACAATACTAGCAGTATAAACTCTTTCTCGGATAGGGCAATATAAACGAGCAGCACTAAAGACATCCAACAGTACTAACCTTCATTTCTCGAACAGTTTTAACTTTTTCTTAGGCCCAAACAGTACTAATATACTCCATTGACGAATAGTATTAATCACGTTAAAGGCAACACTAATGTATACTTTGAGCCCAACTCAACAATTTTAACCCATATAAGCCCAAGCAGAAGTAGTCTTCACGTAACAGCATGTACTCGAACAGTAGTATCAATAAACTTGGCAACATTAATTCTTTCTTGTACCACAAACAGTATTAACTAACTTGCCAAAACCCTAATAGCATAAAACTGTTTTGAGTAGTATTAACATATAAACAAACATTCCATAGCAGTTACCATTATTCAGTACCTTTCTTCTTGCTGCTGCTAACCTCGCATCCTATAAACTAGCAGTATGTCTTCATGATCCTTTTCTGATGATATTACCAGTTATGAAACAGAAAACAATGTAGAAAACCCTAAAAAGTTTATTAGGTTTTCGCTGCTGTAGGCCATGTCTTTCAGAAAACCTTTGGCTGCTGCTCACGTCTGCTGTACAACCAATCTTGATGTCGAAACCTTGTTAATCCTAGATATCAAGAGCAACCTAGCTCTGATACCACATGTTGAGAATCGATTTGCCCATCTAGGATATAATAACATTGAATAACATAATATGCAGCGGAATAAACAAGAACATCAATGTTATGAACAAGGTTTTTCATTCAAATGATTTCCCTATTACCCCAACTATAACTTGGGGCTACTAACTACTACATAGACATTTATAATATGTCTATTACTAACTATCTACTAACAATGGTGTACACACACACACCCCTTTACTATTCGACTCTCATTAGTCGACTCTGCTATGGATGATTAAAAACTAACATGCCTAGACCTCCTTTTATAGCACAAGGAGTCTAAGGCTTTGACTTCGCGCGAACCAACCCTTCTTTTTTATTATTCAATAAGTAAATATAAATATAAATACTTTTCAGAATCTTCCAATTCTTATCTTTTGAAGACTTCATTAATTACGACTTTGGTCCTTCTTGTTTCCATCTTGTTTCATTCTAAACACACCCTTTTTATTCATTTCACTTCCAAAAATCGATTTTCACAATGATCAACTTGTACAACTAACATCTATGCATCAAAATAAACCCAAAAGGACAAACAAAATTTAAATTTGAAAACTTACATATTTTGACACGAACCAAACAACCCAAACGTTGTTTAAATAAATACCCAAACACTCGTATCAACCCGAAATATCACATTCTCGATCAAAGTTGAAAAATTTATGGTGGATTATGGTGGCTTAGGGGCGGACTAATTTTGAAATGAAAATGGAATGAATGGAAAATACTAGTGGAAGGAATATATTTGTACACACTTTATACAACCATGCTAAAAACTAGCCTCCTTGTCCCTCTTGACCATTTTGACCGGCCATGGGATCATAGGGGGTCTCGGGTCTTTTTTTCGTGTCGGGATCACTTAAAAGCTCATAAAACTCAACCGTAAAATTTACCCCAAAGTTAATTAGCATTTTTATTCACCTTTAAAATACTTTTCCATTAACCTAGAGTATTTACACGACATATTTTCACTTTAAACCCTTTTAAAACTCATTTGGACATTAACAGACGTGTCGGACTCATTTTTCGGCATTTATTAAAATTTACGGGTTAAACCACCCGGAATACAAATAACACAATAATATCTTCCAAAAGGGATTATTAATCACAATAAACCACAATTCATCTTAATTCTCACAAAAATCACCACAATTTTCATAAAAATCACCACCGTCAACACGGTACAAAATCTGAATAAACTGACAAAAGTCAAATAGTCAAAGGACTATAAATGAAATATTCAGAACACAAAAAAGGAAAAGGTTACATATGTATACCTCAAATAATGAGAGGACTTGTGGGGTACTTTGTGGGCTCGGATTTTCCGCCTCATCCTCCATCATATCTAGATCACCTATAGGCTCATCATATGCATCTAACCATGACATGCACTTAGGTATCTTAACCATAACCATCTCACATTCAAAATCCTCCTTATATGTTTTCTTAGGTTGTGACTTAGGCAATTCTATCATGTCATCCAACTTATGGGTCATTGCTAGGTAGATCTTCTCAAAAGTTTGATGCATTTAGTCACTTTTCCTAAGGGCCTCATTAATAAAAGTTGATCCTAAACATGAAGGTTGTTCATATGAATCCATCCTAGGTGAAGGCTCACATGGTTCATTAATTTCACTAGGTGAGGTATTTTGTGGGTTTGGATTATGCACTTCATCATTCATCATCCTATATTTTTTCTTAAGATACTCTAAGTCGCTTTGAAAGTCCTCGGGAAAATTAGTTTGGTAATATTCTATTAAGCACCTGATGACATCAAATAACGTCTATTTTATAGCATTATTTATCCCATGTAATTAACCCATTTTATATGATTATTGAAAAGAATTGTTATTTAATCATTTGTATTTGAGAATTGCAGTAATTATGGAGTACTTGGTGAAACTTGACTAAAAGGTACGCTTTCTAAAGCTTAAACAAAGATATTTTGAAGATTATTGTTCTGACAACCAATATGCCGTATCCATTAAAGAAGATACGGCATATCTGTGCCTGCACTCACCAAAGACCACGAAGGAAACATGATCAATACGCCGTATCCAGAGAAGAACAATACGTTGTATTGGAGATATAGTATGTGAATATTCTGGAAGATATCAAACGTGGTCCCTACTCCAAGAAACCCTAATACGCCGTATCGAACCGACTTCAGACCCTATAAATAAAAAACTCAAAAATGAGTTTTAAGTGTGCTAAATCATATTCTCGATACAAACCACAAAAGTCGATTTTCAGAGGAGAAAAAGAGAGCAGAAGAGGTCTTGCAACGCATTCCAATCCATAGGAGACAACTTGTAATTTCTTATACTTTTATAATCGTTCAGTTTTTGGTATCACTCGTTGTTAGTTTACCTTGGCTAAGCCATTACTCTTGTATTAATTATGATGTTTGAAGGCTAACACCTTCAGGTAATCTGAATGTTTAGTTTTGTTTATATCTCGATTGCTTGATTTATCGCTGTATGCTTGTTTATGTTTATCAGTTTATACTTGTTTATGTGCTTTAATATGCGACCTATCATTCAACTGGATCTAGTGATACGGACCAAGTAATCTAGATGCCGGGATAGCTCTCCATATAGTGATTAATACATCTAGACCAATAGGATCACAATTAACAACCTGTCTTTGCCTTTAGATTGTGAGCTTAGTTGGACCGGTAGGTGACCCTTGGACCAACAAGTACGTTCTAATTAATTAGTAAAGATTGGGTTTGTGGACTACTAGTGTATAAATCTCCATTAAGCAGTAAGTGGGTAAAGTCTCTATGAGCTAGGGTTTAACAAGATCACCATTGATTTAATCCCTAAGATAGATTATAATTAGCAAATAAGGATGCTTTATGCGGATGCTTTAATTGTGATAGAATTAATGTGTCTAGGTCTTAGCAAGAAGTCCCGCCTAAGTCTAAGAATGATATACCACCTCGAGATAAGTAATCATTGCACTGAATAAACAAACCAACTTCTAATCGTATTAATGATGGCTAATACAATTTTTTATTATAAGGCTTGACTACTCTTTTATCTTCTGTTAATTTGCTTGCGTGGCTTAAAGTGCCTTGAATTGATTGTAGTCACCACCAAACCCGTGCCAGTCTCTCAGACTGACAAACCCCCCTTTTAACCTGTTAGAATTAGGATTAGAACTAACATAGGATTAGCATAGGTTTGACTTAGATTATAATTAACTTAGATTAGTAAACAAAAGTATTAATAAATTGAAAGATTTAACCTCGCTTCAAGTGTTCGACACCCTATTTACCACGAATCTACCATCGACCAGGTACACTGCTCGTTAAAGTGTTGTTTTTGGTTAAGTCGGCAAAATATAAATTTAAAACTTGAATCATAAAAATATACACCACACAACGACACATTAAGTTTTTGGCGCTGCTACTGGGGAGTGAAAATTAATCTTGATTTATATTTTATATTTTGGTTTTTAGCATTTAGATCTAACCCTTAGGATTAATGTAATTTAGATTAGTGTATATTCTTGTATATTCTGTATATTTTGTATATTTGTTTGTTTATTTGTTTGCATATTTAATTGTTTTTCCTAATACACTGTTTTGGTCGATAACTCGATACGGCATATCCACTTCCATTGGATACGGCGTATCCAACTTTTTGTCCAATACAACGTATTTGCTCAAAAGATTAATACGACGTATTCACTTTAACTAAATTCGGTGTATCGATCATCTAAAACAGAATCAGTATCTAAGTTTTCATATTTGATTTTCGTGCTAAATTTTTTTCTATCTTTCTTCAGAGCAAATCCTACTGATATTTTTACCTTTGTTACAGATAATACTTATCAGAGCTAGTTGATTGAAGAAGATATGACAGACAAGAAAACAGAATCAACTATGAAAGAATTCACGACTAATGACCAAGAAGATTACTATTAAGGGATTACATGCATTACGGTTAATGGAAATAACGCCTATGAGCTAAAACAAAAATTCCTTGAAGATTTGCATAATAATGCATTCGATGGAACCAATGGAGAAAACGCAGTCAAGCATATCGAATACTTCCTCAGAATTGTTGACCCAATGTAAATCATGATAAGCTTCGAGTTGTTGTCTTTCTAATCTCATTAATAAAGGAGCTAGGAGATGGTTTGATAAGATTAAAGAATAAATTAATAGTTGGGTCGATTTAACTGCCAAATTCTTTAGAAAGTACTACCCGCCTTCTCGCACTGGCAAAACTAACACACAGATGATTAGATGGGACCCTACTAACCCTAAGTTTGAAAATTGGTTGGCCTCAAAGTTTGTGAACTATAAGACTATGGATATATTTACTAAAGGAGCTTTGTGGGATTATTGGAAAATGGGAAGTGACGAAATTGAGCCAACGGATGAAGAATCTTTCGATCTTGAAGAAACTGACCACCATGATGAACAAGAAATCGGTGAAATTTTTAGGATTGAAACGTACTTGTTTAATTATGAAACACCGATGTGCAAAGAATTTAAAGAGTTCAATTACCTACTCAAGATAGATCCTGATCTTCTTACGAAAGACATTAAGGGATTCAAAACTTATGAAGAATTTAAGGACGACTGGATTTATGAATGGACGAAGACGTACCTTGGGTGGACAAGAAATTTTAGACTAACACAGGAGTATGGAAAGAACCAAACCAGTCAAACATACTTGCAAGCCTTTCAACTATAAAACTGGATGTTCAAAATGGCCAACATGTAGTTAGAGGAATGATGGATTCTATAATGCAGGAAACTTACATGGAGCTTACATTATTAGAAACTCGCTCCATTATCAGGATTATGAATGGTACGAAGCCTTGGAGGATAGCAAGCTAAAAGAAGATGCTTTAAGAAATAAGGCTATCATGGAGAGATTAATCGACGATGACAATGATGATGAGCCACGTTACGAACGAAATAAATGATGGAACATATATGATGATACAAACCATAATCATGAACATGAGATAGACCATGAAGCTGATGAAAGAGAAGAGTTATGTGAAATTCATGAGCTGCCGGTTTGCACTATAAGAAGATTCAAGATGATCAAGTATTCATTCGAACAAGATGAAGAGTATGTTGCTATTAAAGAAGATGAATACGATGATTTGGCGAGAGCAAACGAAAATGCATGCCGAGCATACCAGGAAATATTTCGTATGATGGACGAAGGATGGATGGTAACTAGAGCTGAATGAAGAAAAGCTAAAGAAAAGTCTAACTTAAAGACTTCGCTGTAAACAAAAGTGCTTCCCGGGAGACAACCCGGAATGTTATTTATTTTTGTTGAGACTGTCTTCCCAGACATCAATACGGCGTATCCACTCCATACCATACGACGTATTGATTGTCTGGACGTTATCAGTCTTTACTTTTTATGCACTTTAAAAACATTATTGTTAGTTCTGGCAATACGGCATATTCATGCACATGATACGGCGTATTCACCAGACTGACTCGTATTTAGTTTGTTTAGTTTAGTTTAAATTAACCGTAGGTACCAAAAATAGGGATGCATGTTTTTCCTATTATTTGCACAGGACCTCAATAAAAGAAAAGAAATCGACGAGTTGGATGAAGTATTTACAAGTCTAGAGGTGTTGGAGTCTTGAAACTTCAAGGCGACTGTTCAATATACAAATTCTTGCTCAATAAACTCAACATGGAGAATCTGCCGAGCAAATATCACGGGAGTTTCTAATTCTAATTCTTTTTAATTCCCGTATTTAATGTTTAAAGGATGTTGTATAATTCAAGTGGGGGGATAGGATTTTGAATGTATACTTGTCCTAATTTTTACACTAAAATGCTTAAAATATGCTAATTTTTTTTTCAAGCATACTTTTGTGAAATTACATGTTACATAACCCGCACATAATAAACCTTATTAGATATTGTAAGGATTTAACCTATCCGTTTCCAAATGTTTACCCAAATTCTATAAAATATGAGTGTGTCGGTGATGTAGTAGACTTTAGAACTTGGCTTGGTATATCTATTCGAGATCACAGTGATGAGTACTATAGATTTAGATGGAGTAACTTGTTTTTAAATTGGTAAATTTTAGGATTAAACCCAAAAAGCCTATTCATGTTGTTTATTAACTAACTACACTGGTTAGTTAACCCCCGTATAAACCCTTTGTTTACTCTCACTTTAAGAGTAAGATACCCCTAGAACAACCCGTAGAGCCAATCCTTTAGGAATTACACCAACTTGTTTATTTTGTTACACCTTTATACCTTAGCCTACCCTGTTAGATTAAGTTTATTTTACAGTTGCTAGTTGCTTAATGTGTAAAGTATGTATTTCTCGAGTCTTATGTCAATTTTGGTAAGGTTGGAAGAAATTTACACATCGTAAAAAGAAATGTATAAAGTGGTCAAAACTCATATATTTTTACTACCATCGCAAATAATGGTAAGTCAGAAGAATGAAGAATTATCGAAGGAATTATCCGGAATTATTATGATCGTGAAGATGGTGAAACTACTCCGAGGTTCGTATATAGTTAGATGTTTAAAAAAAATAAAACAAAATAGAAAAATAGCAACAAAAAAGAGGAGGAAAGTTTGAAGATAATCGTTTCGCAACTACCGAAGGAATTACACGAAGGATCAATTATTCCTTGATACAAATCGACGATGTAGAGTATTGTATAAAGTGGAAGATATCACCACTTGCCTTGTAAAGTATGTAAAGTATGGAATGATTGGGAAGTTGACCGTTACGGGAATGCCAACTTAGGTTGTTGTTTTTGATCTATGATCAAGACGTTTGTAAATAGTTGTGTCTTTATCATGGTAACGGTCAGGAAAAAGTGTTTAGCAACTTGTATCTTAGAATTAATCTATTTGTTTCGTAATTTTTATTTAACAACAATTTATTTCCCTTTCCTAATCATTAACCATGGGTTTTACGCGAATGAGGATTTATACGAGCATGCATGTCTATTCTGTCGTTACGGCCTTGTATGCATGTCTCAGCTGCCTTGTTGGTTTATTACTATTGGTGAAAGTTAGAAGATCCCTACCCTATATTATTCTTCATCCTAACCGTTGGTTAAACTCGAATAACGATGTGATTGAACACACATGTCTATTCTGTCATTACAGCCATGTATGTGTGCTTCAGCTGCCTTGTTGGTGTGGTATTTTTGGTGAAAGATTGTAGAATGATCATCCCTAAGCCTTATCATACAAACCCATATTTACCTTTAAAAACTTGTTACTCCTTAGCTCTAGTGGTAAAGATATGTATCCTTGCCAAGCTTATGATAGAATACTCATCATGACCGAGCAATTGAGCGAATTAGTTACATGTTACCACATAGATTAGTTTAGTGTTTTCATCTTCCTATTTCGTGAGGTGTTTGGTTGTGTACTTGTGATATATCAAATAAATGCTTAACGGAAAATATCCTTAGGGATACATTTTTATAAACTTCTAAAGGCTACTTGAGGACAAGTAGGATTCAAGTGGGGGGATATTTGATGACATCAAATAACATCTATTTTATAGCATCAAATAACGTCTATCGTTTGTATTTAAGAATTGCAGTAGTTATGGAGTACTTGGTGAAACTTGACTAAAAGGCACGCATTCCGGAGCTTAAACGAAGATATTTTGAAGATTACTGTTCTGACAACCAATACGCCATATCCATCAAGGAAGATACGGCGTATCTGTGCACAACCAATACACCGTATCCGTGAAGGAAGATACGGCGTATTCGTGCCAACACTCACCAAAGACCACGAAGGAAACATGATCAATACACCGTATTCAGTGAAGACCAATATGCCGTATTGGAGATATAGTATGTGAATATTCTGGAAGATATCAAACGTGGTCTCTACTCCAAAAAACACCTAATACGCCGTATCCAAGACATTAGATACGCCGTATCGAACCGACTCCAGACACTATAAATAGAAAACTCAAAAACGAGTTTTATGTGTGCTAAATCATATTATCGATACCTAAACTACAAAAGTCGATTTTCAGAGGAAAAAAGAGCAGAAGAGGTCTTGCAACGCATTCCAATCCATAGGAGACAACGTGTAATTTCTTATACTTTTGTAATCGTTCAGTTTTTGGTATCATTCGTTAACTCGGTTAGTTTACCTTAGCTAGACCATTACTCTTGTATTAATTATGATGTTTGAAGGCTAATACCTTCGGGTATTAGTCATTATTATGAAGATCTGAATGTTTGATTTTGTTTATATCTCGATTGCTTAATTTATCGTGGTATGCTTGTTTATGTTTATCAATTTATACTTGTTTATGTGCTTTAATATGCGACATCATTCAACTGGATCTAGTGATACGGACCAAGTAATCTAGATGCCGGGATAGCTCTCCATATAGTAATTTATACATCTAGAATCATAGGATCACAAATATTGTCCTGCTAAATCCGTGCTAGGATATCGCCTCTGGCTTAACTAGATATCGGATATTGCCTTTGGTTTATTAAACAAGTTGACTAGCATGTGAACCTAGATAATTCAACAAATAACGTTCTGATTCCATTGGATAGTATACGGAAAAGTGGACTACTAGTGTATAAATCGCCGTTAAGCAGTAAGTGGGTAAAGTCTCTATGAGCTAGGGTTTAACAAGATCACCATTGCTTTAATCCATAAGATGAATTATAATCAATATAAATAAGGATGCTTTATGCGGATGCTTTAATTGTGAAAGAATTAATGTGTCTAGGTCTTAAGAAGAAGTCCCGCCTAAGTCTTAAGAATGATATGCCACATCGAGATAAGTAATCATTGCACTGAATAAACAAACCAACTTCTAATCGGATTAATGATGGCTAATACAGTTTTCTATCATAAGGCTTGACCGTTCTTTTATCTTTTGTTAATTTGCTTGTATGGGTTAAAGTGTCTTGAATTGATTGTAGTCACCACCAAACCCGTGTCAGTCTCTCAGGCTGAAAACCCCTCTTTTACCTGTTAGAATTAGAATTAGAACTAACATAGGATTAGCATAGGTTTGATTTAGATTAGAATTAACTTAGATTAGATAACCAAAATATTAATAAATTGAGAGATTTAACCTCGCTTCAAGTGTTTGACACCCTACTTACCACGAATCCACCACCGACCGGGTACACTTCCCGTAAAAGTCTTATTTTTAGTTAAGTCGGCAAAATAAAAATTTTAAACTTGAACTTTCATAAATAAACACCACACAACGACACATCAATAACACAAAGTAATAACTATAAACGTTTGCCGAAGACATGTCCACGGGGATACCAAAAGGCAAAAAATAAAACATACCTTCGGCTGTGGACTCGGCTCGTTCTCGCCCTTCGGCTCGGTCTCGGCTCGGTTTTGGCTGCAACTGTTAACTGCCAAATATATATATATGTATATGTATATATATGTATATGTATATATATGTATATGTATATATATGTATATGTATATATATGTATATGTATATATATGTATATGTATATATATGTATATGTATATATATGTATATGTATATAGTGAAGTGTTATATTGAGAACCCATTTTAGGTGCAGAACTTTACAGAAGTCTTAAAATGAATCTGAGCCATTGGATGAATATGATCAAAGGTTGAAATTAAAAAGGACCAAAATTGCAGTTAAACAAAAAGTAAAGGTTTTCTTTTAATTAAAAAATTTTAAAAGGGTATTATTGGTAGTACACTTTACATCTTTATTCTCAAAAAGCTGGAAAACAATTTATTCATTTATTTTCTACACCTTCTTCTCTCTAAACCTAAAAACCACCACCCATAAACCGTCCGACGCCTCATTTTAACGACCCACTATATCACACTTTCACGACTCGGACACTAAAGAGATTTTACGCAAAACGACGTTCCGGGCAACTTTTTAGTTTTAGCCGAGACCTGAATCTCAACAGAAAATGACCAAAATGCCCCTGCAAGTTTCTGCTGGAACTTATTATATTTTTAACATAACGTAGAAAATTGACTTTCAGTTTTGACCCGTTATTACGCAATTTTAAAACTAACAAATCTCGCGGCAAAGTAAATCGACATTTCGAACAACTTTCGTGTTTCGCCGGAAGGCTAAAACGGACTCGAAAGTGCCTAATCGGACGTTTTTGAATCTGCCAGCATTAAATGTATTTCACAAATGCTGAATTTTTCTACTTAAAATGTACATCTCGTTTTCGCTCTAGATTCTTCGTTATTAGGAGTTACAAGCTTCATTTTATATCAAAACGATCGTCTAAGTAAGCTCTATCATATTTTTCAATCAAAAAATAGATTTCTCAAAATCTCAAACCTCGTTTTCCACGCCAAAGTTTCTGCCCAAAACTTACATGTTACAAAGTGCGCCAAAATTCATTTTTGACCCAAAAATTCATTCACGACACATCTAAAATGGCCTATAATCAATATTCAACTTGCTCAATCAACCAATAGCAAAATATAAGCTAGACGACTCAAGATCTCTCAGATTTCATTACATGCAATAACCGAAAACGAATCAAATCGCAAAAACAATTATTAAACTAGTAAGTAAAGTACTTACAACGCTATATAAAGCAAGATCGGACTCAATCAAAACTCGTCTCGTCCTCTTTGTTCCTCTTAGTCGTGACCTTCGAACCCCAAAACCAATCAAATCCGAAACCAAATCAAATAACCTTTAACCCCTTTAGTTTACCCCTAATCAAATAAACCAAAAATCACCACACACCCTTGTTTGTTCCCTACCCGGTTCGAACCCACAACCGAAATCAACCCCTCAAGTTTTCAAATTAAATCTCTCACCAATCTTCCTTATATCACTTTCCCACTAATCTTATTAACCTTAATCAAATCAAAACCCACTTATTTTAATAAAACACAAACCATGCATAAACTTGTTGCATGTTTATTTTTCTTCCATGGATGGTCTTAAATACATCATCTAACTAATATTTGATTGCTAGAAAAATACAAACACCAAGTGTGTTTGCTTTGTTGCTTCGTCCGAACCCAAAAGAAGAGGGGAGGGACAAAAGTTGCTTCCACTTTGGTTATATGTTGACTTATATCACTTCTAGGGAAGGTTTAATAGGTTTTTATAAATCAAAATGGTTTGATGATGCTTGTGTTGGTGTGTTTATATCCGGCCGAACCCAAAGAGAGAGCAAGGGAGAGAACAAAAATTTTATACTAGGTGTTTACTTGTGTGAAATGAGAAGTGAAGGGTTTATAAACTTTGGAAGTATAAGCAATGCATAATCATTGCACTTCATAGGAAATTAAAATGTTTTGAGTGTGTGTGCCACCTTGTAGCCGGCTATGGAGGGGGCTAGGGGCAAGCATGCATATTTTTATTTTTTTGAATTTTATTTACTAGCATTTTATTTGTGTAATCATTTAATTAAAATGTAATCTTGTAAATGTTTAGTTAAAATATATGTATAAATGTCGCGGGTTTGGTCACGGGACAAGGAACAAGGACAACAACATTCGTAAAAAAAATTACGATCTTAAAAATAATGTCATGACGCGTCGTAAATTTTACGATGCTTAAAATGGTTAACAGAAGCGCGGTCAAACGTTGACTCGTGAAACGACCAAAATAAAATTTTCTAAATTTCGTTCGTAATAAAATAAGAAATTAACTATCCATGACAAGTAAAATTTTAAATGTCGACGGTCGTTCATATGAAGTTATAAAATAATAATTATGACGTCGAATCCGCGATCGTCATACTCGTCGTAAAACTCAGGTTGTTACATTCCACCCACCTTAAGGGAGCGCCGTCCCGGTGCTCGTCCTTTCTTACTCATCTTAATTTCACTTGCAGTGAGACGGTTTCCTCATTATTGAACGGACTCACATGCTCAAACGCAAAAACCACGCGATATAATACTCGCCTTTACTATTCTGGATGGAAAGTCAACAAAACAAATGGTAATTTATACCAACGAGATCAAAATTTAACTACAATCGCTCTTTATCGTAAGAGACAAAATACGCCACGGAACGTATCCAAAAAAACATAAATCACGTCGTTTTTAAACGAAAGACTTTAGACGAAAGATCAACCCAACTCTCAATTTGGTGATCATTCCAACAAAACAAAGCGCACATCGCTACACAAAACCGAAACATACGTCGTAATCCAAAACCAAAACATACGTCGCCCTCCCGGTCTCATTAAATAATGCACCACCGGTTGCGAAAACATTCCGAAGTACATATGACCCCATTGACGCATTATAGCACTAACACATAAAACCATATAAGCACATAATCACATATTCGTCATTTTTTGATGACTTTACATCTCGGCCTAGCTTTACTTAGGCACATTATCACACTTAGCAACAATCATGCTCGCTTACTATAAAGCCTTAGCAAAATAACCGTGCTCGCTTACCATGAAGCCTTAGCAAATTAACCGTGCTCGCTTACTATGAAGCCTTAGAAAAATAATTATGCTCGCTTACCATGAAGCCTTAGTAAAATAACCGTGCTCGCTTACCATGAAGCCTTAGCAAAATAACCGTGCTCGCTTACCATGAAGCCTTAGCAAAATGATCACAACATGTGGGTAGGAATTACCCAAGCCGATCCAAATCACATTATACCATGCTTTCTAAATAGTCAAGCCATTTCGACAATAATTATGACTTAATCACGGCTAAGTCCTAACCAACAATGACCATGCTTGTTAATCGTCAAGCCATGATCGACAATAGTTCTGACTTAATCACGGTTAAGTCCTAACCAATCATAGTCATGCTTGTGGGTTTATCTCGCCACGAATGACTATAGACTTTCGGAATACCAATCCATGTTCACAGAAGACCTTTTGGGTGTATGTACCCGTCTAATTAAACTTTCGTTTATTTTCGGGAAAATATACCCATTCATTCACATCCTAAGCCACATCATGGGCTACACAAAAGCGACATAAGCGCTTACTACCATCCAAAAGCACATAGCACATAAAGCACATTTTTCACATAATTCAGCGGTGATAATCCCGCTAGAAAACATATATTGTCGAAAGACAAGTCAAAAACAATTAAGAAAACAATTAAGCATCATGGACTCGTTACTTGTTCGACTAAAATCAAAACTCTAATGTTTCCACATGGCGACTAGCATAGTCGACTTGGTCCTAACGCATCGCATCAATCTTAGATGAATCAACTAATCAAGTCGAGACATTTACGCACATTCCTAATTTGATACCGTTTGACTTAAGGTGTTAGCTACTTTGATTGTTCCTCCAGGATGGAAACAAATGTCGCTATTTGGCTAGAGTCTCAAATCTTTTCTCCCTTATATACACACACTAAGTCGCTACATCACGGAGTAAGGACCACTACACCTAACCTTAAGTCAGGGGTCGCTTAGTGTCTTATTCTAATCCTCGACGATCCATGTATGGTTACAACTATACTACCACAACCTTCCATTTTGAGGAAAGAAGTCTTCTTCACGGCCATCGGTTGCTACATCAATGGCAACACACATTTAACGTAGGAGAAGTTTTCTCCATTTCCTAACTTTCAACCTCGAAACTAACCACTTTGGCTTCCACCCACCTTGGAAACTTTACATTTTCAAGAAGATCCCTTCTCAATGTCGGTGTCTGGTTTACACCCTCGATAGCTTAAATCTACCATTGCTCACTAGCATATCGACCACACTTGGTCTTAACTCATGTCTCCATAACAACCGTTGATCTTATATTATCACGAATTAGACTTCACTTCTTTCTAGACACACTCGTTCTAAAAAATACCGTTGGTATTTTCCATTCGGGACGACTCGGTCACAACGACTCGCATGAGACTCTCTCCATGGAGTCAATAGGATTAAGGTTACTTGCACAAGAATCCGTAGCAGAGGTAAAAACACTTTTCTCTTTCGAGAAGTCCAACTCGAACAATTTTCCAAAACTCGACATTTTAAAAGGTGACGATTTCCCGACATAGCGTGGTTTTCTAAATTATGCATAGCTGACCAAGTTATGCATAATTGAGCACCAAACGACGTCATATCCGTCCTCGTCAAAACGTTCATTTTTCAAATGCTACGTGCGTAAGTCACTTTCTCGGCATATATATATTAAAAAAATGATTAATATAAAAACAAAAATATGATTGTTTCAAAAGAAGAAGAGATAGCATCATTCCATCCTCCATTCTCATTATTAAAAAAAAATTGAAAAGAAAATTTATCTGACACCATAGAGTCAGTTTATGAAATTTGAAAACACATTTTCCATTATTTATACCAACAGTTCATACATTAAAGTCAGTACAATTCGCGCAACGACATTTGTTCAACACACAAATTCGTTGTTGTGATCCACAATTTTAAAATCATCGGTCTACAAAACATCATTTAACATAGTTTGGTCAACGAGTCTCGGCAATTATCAAAACAATTCCCACTCATGGACTATGCAAGCAAGTATCCTACATGTGCGAAGGATTCACCAACCGGAATCATTCAACACTCAAGGGCATCAACATCCACAATCACACAAAACTCATAACTAGGAATAATCATAATCTTTCATAACCATAACAATGATAATAATGCTGGGGGTAGTATACGTACAACCAAAAATCCCTCAAAAGTTTACAATCTTTGGTTCCAAACCGATACATCCAATCATGATGATTTCTAAGTTTCTAATACAATAATCCTACACATCCGAATGGCTGCGGTATTTACAAACACAAAATACACCCGGCAGCATGACCTCACTAACTGACACTAGCAGTTTATTGACTATACAAATGGTTATAATCTAACCAAAAATCAAAATATACAACCAATAGGACTACTGAGGTCCCGGTGGTCTCCTCTCTAAATTAGCAAGACGTCTATCCATCCTAACAATGCACTGCATCAATGTGCTCTCACGGCTGCTCATCTCAAAAACCATAGTCTGCAGCTGCTGAATCTGCACATCTCTCTGCTGCACAGCGTCCTGCAAAGTCTGCACCTACTGGCTCAATCCGGAAATCACCTCATCTCGCTAGGTCGCAGCCTACTGACCCTGCTCTACCTGAGTACCGACCTGCTCGAGTCTACCTACGGCCTGAACCATCTGGGATGCCATAACCTGCACCTGTCCCTCTACAGCCGAAACTCTGGGGCTAATCTCCCCAATAGTAATGCCATCCGCCACCTCAGCATCGCTCACCTGGATCACCTTTTTCACAAGTCGTCCATGTCTATACTCTAGGTTACCCATACGGGTGCATACATCCTCAATCACTGACGGAGGCACAGGAAATCCAGGTGCTAGGAGGGCAAAAGAATGTCCCTTAGCAGCAGCAATAGATGGACCTCCTACCTGGTAAGTGCTCGGTGGGGGTATATCTGGCATCGTAAGTGGTGTAACGGGAGCCATCAACCACTCCTCGTTTACCTCCCAAACCTCCTCATCATCCTTGAATCCCTCAAAATCGTCATCACTAAAATCGTCATCACCAAACAACATGGCTAAATCCTCCTCCACATCAATTACTAGGGCGGTCATCTACTCCCCCATCTCCACTATCGGCTCAGCAATCTCATCAACTATCGGGCTAACCACTGGCTCGTTTGGCTCAGTTCCCAGCTCTCCTAGTAATGGCACATCTGCCTTAATCCATCCGTTGTTGTTGTTTGGGTTACCAGCATACCCTGGTAGCGGTACGGGCGCGAAGAAGTCATAAGCGGGATGCGGCTCTAGCTCATCTATAGGGAAGTCGAACATGCGGTCAGGTGACAAGGGTTCGCCCATGATACTACAAAGAAAAAGAAATACTTATATTAGCAATCATCATATACATATTTTTATCGTATATGAAATTATATTCATCATATATCAGGATGATCTCATTATATCACATTAAATGCATAAGGAAATTAAACTTTTCGCGAGATGCGAATACCAAGTTATATATATAACCATACATCATAGAACGGATGCCGTATATATATATATATAATCATTACTTATACCAAGTGTATCCCACTTGTCACGCACATAATATGCAATCAAAGCATCACATAAGGCTTCTAAGGATCAGGTACATATGTAGATATATATTCATATGTGTAATATATATATATATTGTTATTATATATAATATATATATATATATTTATTTATATTTTTGTATGTATATGTATGTATGTTATGTTTGTTGTTATGTATGTTATGTATATGTATTATGTATATGTTAGTTATGTATATGTTTTTATGTATATGTATGTATGTATATATATGTATGTTTATAATATGTATGGTATGTATATATGTTTGTATGTTAGCTATAATATATATATTGATTATTATTTATATTTATATATATTATATAGAATTTATATTTTTATATTGATAGTATATTTTATATTTATATTGATTTCATTAATATTATACAAAGGTATACCCTACTTGTCACACACCACTAGATTGCAATTAAAGGCATCAAACAAGGCTTCCGAAGGATCGGGAACCAACACACGCAGGATATTCAAACTTCGGTGAATGATCAGTGAAATTTTTCCAAAAATCAAGTTGTAGTCCAAGTGTTTGTAAAACGACTTAGTTCGCTCAATCGTGCTCTGATTCACTCTGGTAACATCACCCAAAATACGATTCGCTAGCGGAAATACAACAATTTGGAGTGCTACTTCATAATACATGAACAAGAGTTCCGGGTAAACGTTCAATGATTAGTTTAGTAAAAAGAAATCTTATGTATTTAGATGAGGAATTATTCAGAGTTTAAACGGTCCACAAACTATTCTTAGAAAAACTTCATTTCAAAAAGTCATGACACGACTTCTTTTCCAAAGCATCCTTTTGTTTAAATTAAACATTTACATTTCCCGTGGATCACAGTCTTTTGAAATTCCGATCGTTTCCGTCCATCAAGACCATCAACTGCATTCTAAACCTGAGATACATGCTTAAAAACGTTAACAAAACTTTGAGTGAATTCATAGAGTTTACAGATAACAATCAGAACACAATATTTGGTTCCACAAAACATGTATGACTTGCTAGCTAGGCAGGCCACACCACATTTCCATCTTGCATGAGCCCGTGTACCGAACCATAACAATTTATTTGATAGACTAATAAGAGTGACCGTGGTAGTACTCGCCACGACTCCTTTTCTCAATACAATAAGGTCCGTATTCAGGCGTGCGCTCCTTAGGATTCATACATCCGGTCTGGGTTGTACATTACCAGAGTTTAGAATCTATTTTTTGCAGTCTTAGTTTACCTCCTCGGTATAATTAACGAGTACTACGGTCATAAGGAATTTATACTCTTTGCATGGATTATATCTACATATCAATTACACATTGCGTGTTTTGGGCACTTTTCTTGCTAGGTGACAGAAAGCGAACCCCAATAATGCACCCAATGTATTGTCCCCCTCCCCCCCCCCCCCCCCCCCACCCCCCCTCCCCCCCCCACCCCCCCCCCCTCCCTCCCCCATCATCTGTGTGTTGTCGTTGGGTTTTAAAGCAAGCCAAGACCAAGCCGTGTTTCCCCAAAGCGTAACTCGGCACAACACTACGGCTACACTTCATAATATAATCATGTAGAGTAGCGTACATTATAAACCAACAAGAATCAAAGCCGTAGTTACCCCTTAATGCCGTACTCCTCGGCACACATATATGTCAGAGGCATTAAACGCAGGCTTTTAAGTAAATTCATGTAAATTGGTCGTTACATGTGGGCTTGATGGTTATATATTTCCAGCCTTATATTTGGTTGCGACATGGCTTAACTTATTCAGCCGGTTATATATGCGGCTTATTGACTTATATTTTGCCAGGTATCTATAACAAGTAGACATATGGACTTATAATTTCGGCTAAAAATGGGGATATTATCAAATTGAGCTATTAAGTGATTTTCAGGTCCTTTTTATAGGCCTTATGGAGTTTTAAATGATTTTCGGTTTTTTGGTTATTATAGTGTGTCACAGTATGTTTAAATGATTCTTCGCGGTATTATGGGGCATATTAAGATAAAATGATTTCGCGGTTTTATAACGGTGGGGGCGGTTATGCGGCTTTAATTGAATCTTAATGGAGTATTTTTTCGGTTATATCAAATGGGTGGTTTCTAGGGCCTGGTTTTGTTACATGAGACGGCGGATTTTTTGTGGTCCCAAGTGGACCAGCCGAGGCCCCCAATGCGCTATTTGGCAAGCATATAATTCCATATAGGCTCTTTTAAAACTCTAACTCTTAATAAATTTCATTTTTTAAACCTTAAACTTTCATATGTCAAATGACAATATTGACTCCCCTATTTTATGCCCGAATGCACATTTTCAGACCCTTAAACTTTATTATTGATTATAGTTTTTTACCCTTGGAAATCATGAAAATGAACCCTTTTATTTTTGTCCACAATTCATAATCAATTGCTCAAATTATAACCAAAGCCTGTATTTCTGCAAACTATATAATGACGGGATCTAATTTAATTAAATATAAAATTATTATTAATCACAAGACACTGGAAATGGAATCCTGGCTATCTTTTAGAGAATATGTTACCCTATTTATAGCGAAACTGCTATTTTTAGGTAAAGCTTATCACTATTTCATGCGATAACCTTTGCATATTTTTTTGCAAACGTTACTCATTTATTGGGAAACCTGCCATATTTTTTAGAAGCTAGCTTATTTATAGTAAACCTACTATTTTTGCCGAAACTTACTATCATAAGAGAAAGTTACTACTTTATAGAATATCACAGTATAATAAGATAAAACAATCATAGGTAATACCAATAATCCAATGTAAACATACAAAAGTATTTCTAATTCAATGGGAAATGTTACTAAATAATAGAAAGAAACTTAATATCTTGACACAGCTATGTAAACTTTTACTAAGCTCTTTATGAATGTTGTAAAAGATTACGTGTGCATTGACGGGTCATTAATGTGGATATCTTTCTGTTTCTTCTTCCCTGATCAGCTTAACCTTTCTTTGTCCGCGATGTGATACGGGATATTTGCGTTCGCTTTTCATGTTAGAGGAACTCTCACTTTCTATTCATGATTCATTCCCTCAAGCAAATGAACCTATCGCTTTCCCTCATTTCTATGTTTTGCCATAATTTTTTCACATGTTTCATATTTCATGTCCCACTGCCCCGAATGAGACCCATATTAATATATATATGCACGGTCAATGCACCCATCGATTTTATTGTGAACATCTTCACCACCTAGTTATTGGAATTGAGTTTAACGAATTCCAGGCATACCTATGTACCATGACACTTGAATCTGTTGGCTCACACCATTGTAGTCAGTGGGACTCTTTCGAGCGGCTTGAGAGTGCTAGTTCACGCGGACCCGTCCTCTTGTTCACTGTTACTTTATTTCTTGTCTGGCCAATTATTATTCGCCACCCAGGGCTGTTTTTTTTATGGGATGCCCATCAATTTAGCCTTTACATCGTTCTTATTATGTTTCATGAGTGATTGGTTGGTTGATTTGTGCCCTCTACAATACCATCCATCATTGGAGTATGATAACCTTTGCTCCACCATTTCATTATAACGAAAGAGTAACACCCTCTAGACTATCATGTTGCTTTGGCTCGGGCCCAATTCTACATTCATGCTTGTGTATGCCCACTGTACTTTTATTATGTTATGATTATAATAAAACGAGCTAGAGTTGGCAAACCACCCTTATCTTTTGCTTATGTTAATACTACCTATGAACAATATCCATTCTCACGTTAACAATCTTAACAACACCAAGGTTCTTACCATGCTTCATTGCGCATATTCTTCAAATGGTTACTATATTTCTACAGGGGGATTCCTCCATGACACATCAATGAATCTTTCCGCTTTCTGCTTTATATTCCTTATTAAGGATTTTATGTTTTAATTATTATTCATTATCATTATATCCGCATTCATGAATGCCGTTGTATTGGCCTCTTAGCCATGATATTTCTTTTCATGACCTTTCTTACGGACAGGTCTTATACCCATAGACGGCGAGTTGGGGCCATGCGTGAGAGATTGTGCTTAGGAAGAAGACCCTTTAGCTTCCACTCTTATTATCATTGACTCTTGCAGAACTTATTGTTTGGAGGAACAGCAAGGTTTCGTCCGTCCCTGGTAGACTTCGCGTTCGTGTTAGTGCATGTCTAAGAAGTGCTTCATATGGGAGAGACAGCTCGATGGATGTTGTGTTTGAGAGCTTTTCGCGGGCCTTGAGTCGCAGACCTTGTTACGTTATCATGTTATGATTTATATTGCCTTTTTTGCTCCTTTGATATCGTACGCCAACTTCTTTGAGTCACATCGATATGTGTATGCGGACCTTTCATCAGGAAAGGGACGCGTCTATCAAATAGCCCTAAATGAGTCGGATACAGCAAAATAAGTCGATATATTAACAAGTTTTAATTATAAAAACTAAGAAAAACAACTGACTACTTTTAAGCCATCTTAAGAATATAGACCTAAGCCTTAAAAAGGGAGTTAAGCCTACAAAACTATTCGCAGGATCTCTAACAGAACTACTCTTAATAAGCTATAAAATTAAGAGCCTAAAAGATCCTAAGGCTTAATACCCTAAATAAATGGCCCCTAAACAAGTGGGCTTGATAATTAGTGTTGTCTAGCACCAGGCAGGGATCTCGGTAATATGCAACAGTGGCTTCAGGGAGGGTTTTTGAGCTTATTGAAATAAGCTCATTAAAGAGCTTTTTAGCCAAAAAATGAAACCTCTAAACAGATTTAACAAGCGGAGACTCAGATGAGCATTATTTTCAAATGTTTAAAAGAGCCTAATGGGCATTTTTTTTAAAACTGCCTGAACATATGGGCCCTTATTCAATGATGACTGTTTTCAAACGAATTGATGCTATTACATTCACACTTTGACTCTAATACTGCCGTCAACCAATGGACAGAACAAGGGTTGGCGTAAATGAGGTAGAAACAACCACCAAAGAAGCACAAAAGATACAAATTTGTGCCATTAAGCACATTGAACATTATGCAGATTGCCAGCACTCTTCTAAGCCTCAAGTTTGGGCTTATTCAAATTTTGACAAGAATTCAAAACGAAACTAAAAACTTATTTATCTAACTTAAAATAGGTGATTAAGGTGGCTTAATAAACGCCTTTACATCACATCAGCCAAGTTGGCTAGAGTGAGCTTGACACCAGCAAACAAACCCATGGTGACCCCATTTTCAGATTAACCAAACCACCCCTTCTTATTCTGTGCTAAAAAAGGTTATGTTTTAACTGATATTTGATACAAAAAGAGGGCCACAGATAATTGTTTAACAAGTGGATTGTATAACTTTTAACACATGTTTACATCAATTTAAACAGAATGCAATGAATGAAACAGTTGGAATTTAATATTTTCAAATTTTGCCATTAATGGCCCTAATAACAAGAACTCTTTTTAACTTTTCTTATTTTAAAGCACCAGACAAAAATTACAACATAAAGCTTAAATACACTGAGTTACATTAATGATTAAAAAGGAAGACTTGCGAATTAAAATTAAGCTAAAACTTAACCAAAAAAACTATAAAAAAATGCGTTGTTCTTTGTGGCGTGTGTTTTATTGCCCCCCTCGGCTTTGCGACTAGGCGTATTGATTTCAAATGTCTCACATTGTGCTCTGAACTAAAAGCCAGGCTCCTCTCGAAGGGCTATTCATGAGATACTGTTTTGATTAATTAAGTGAAGATGCACAAAAATTAACCAAGGAAACAAATGCTCAAGAAAGCACGTAAGGTTGTCTCAACGACGAGCAAAGAACAGCTCGATAGCGCTAAGAAGACTTTGATGTACTCGCTCTTAAATTCACTCATAAAACGAAAGATATCAGATGGTAATGTCCGTTATAGATATTGCGCCCTTAACATCTTTGCGTATACAATTCTAATTATCTTTTATAGAAATGTATAGTCTACACACCTGAATTGCTGCTCGAACATAATCCACTGTAGTCCAGACACCATACTGATGTTCTATACTCCGGAGTTGTATACCGTGTCACGCTACCCCAATCTTTTGGATAACGATACTGTACATAGGCGTTGGATATAGGAACATAACAATGATGGCTTTGTGCATCATATAGAAAGAGAGAACAACTACAGACACAAGTTAGTTAACCCAAATGCAATAAAATAAAAGTAAATAGAAGAGTGAAATGCGTCTAATACTGCTGACACGAGAATATTAAAAGCATGAGCCCGTGTACCAAACCATAACACATTTATCATGATAGACAAATAAGTGACCGGGTAGTATGCCACCGCTCCTTTCTCAATACAAAATGTCCGTTACAGGGTGCTCACCTTAGGATTCATACCCCGGACAGGGTTGTCAAACCCAGTAGATCTATTTAATGCATTCAACGTTTACCTCCTCGGTAATTAACGAGTACACGGTCAAAGGCATAAACTCATAGCATGGAATCATATCACATATCAAAACACATTGCGTTTAATTTCCAAAACAAGCATGTATCCCCCTCGCGGGTTTTAAAACAGTTCAAAAGCGAGGCTATCAACAAATTTGATCTAAGCCGAAGATCAAAATAACCAAAACAATTCAAAGACGTCTCAACAACGAACTCAACTGCGACCTATTATTTATGTCGCTCAATTATTATACCGTAAGATACGATCGAATAGTGCGTACATCGCAACTATCAAAATAGTATAAATATACATACACATGTGATGAGAAATCCACTTGCGCGTCCTAGATCCCAAACCCCACACAATTGAGTTATGATCATTCTCTTTATTACACATTCGATACTTTATTAAAAACTTTCTATTTTTGGAAACTTTCTATTTTTAGAAAGTTACTATTTTGAAAAGTTACTATTTTTAGTAAGTCTCAACATCTATTTATATTTATAGAAATATTTATTTATCTCGTCGAACTATCGACGCTCAAATTGATTATTATTTACTCGTATCGGAGTTATATCCCGAATATTACAAAAGTTACTATTTTTAGAATTATCCTCGTTCGTAAAAGGTTGTTAAGTCTAAAATGTTATACTCGTAATAATAATAGCGTTTATTATTTTTATAAACATCCAACAAGACTCACATCAACTTGTTGACTTTCAAAAGTCAACGTTGGACTTTATTTGACTTTTACTTTATATATATATATATATATATATATATATAGGGGACCGATCTTTGCAGAACTAGTTTTTTGTACAGAACCTACAGAACCACTTTGGACCAATAAGAATTTAGTATATTATTAAATGTTTTTCTTAATTTAAAAGGGTATAATAGTCAAAACATATTTTAATTTTTCTTTTTGAATTTTTTAATTTAAAAAACGTTTTTTTTATTTCCTTAATTTTCGGAATTAATTTTTTTTAATTTATACTTTTTAGTATACATGTTTTTCATAAATTAAGGTGCATATGTGTTTTTTAAATATTGTAAATTTACATATGTTTTTTGCGTAGAATTGTTTAGACATCAAACTTATTTTTTTAATGGTAATTGCACTTATGTTTATGGTTTACATTTTTTAATCTTTGAAATTTATAACCAAAAACATAAACATATACATGTTAACTTTAAATTTATAACAAAACAAAAACCTAAATATAATACACAAATTTTGATATCAAATGAAATACAATTCAGTTACAATATAAATGTGCAAGAGATTAAAAAACATGTGTGCACGCTTCGAGAACATATATGCACGGCTTCGAAGACCATATGTGCACCCTTCCAAGAACATATGTGCACGCTGCGCTTTCTCATCAAATTCACGACAACCATATGTGCACGATGCTTTCTTATCAAATTCATTAGAACATATGTGCGCGCCTTCCAAAAAACATGTATGTTTCCTGTAGCCACATAAGCTTCAATCAAGGCGTATGTTTAAAGCACCAAAAACACGATCCCTGTTTCACAACAAAAACTAAAAAATAAATGTTTAATCATATTAGTTAAAAGAATCAATCAACAAAGCATTAAAAATAACAAATATAATTCATATAATAACCAGAAACTTTTCAAAAAGTGATTACATATGCTAATTAATAAATATTATATAAAGTTAGAGTGACACCAGTGTTACCAAACCTCTCACAAGCACCATCAGTCCTTAGACGAGAACTACTAATTCAAGTGATTCAAAGAAACCACTACGTTAAACTTATTCGCATCTATAGTTTAGTATCGAAAGTTATAATATTAAATAAACAAGTCCATGTGCATTCATAGTTAACCTCAAAATTGTAACCACGAAAATCACAATCTGAGATAGTAAAAAACCAATTCGGTACCGTAACAACTACTTCGTAAAAAACTAATTCGAGATAGTAAAAAACCAATTAAGTACACTAACGTAACACATATTGGAAAACTATTCCATGTTCTTTTATTTACTACATATTTGATGATGAAAAAATACGCTCTGCATCTTTAAAATGATATCTTAATTTGCTATTGTTTCTAAATCAATATTTAAATAATAATCTTTCTTTTCAAGCCATGTTAAAGAACCCATAACATTTTTCATTTCTTTCATCGTATATAAATTCATCTATTAATCAGATTATCAAGCATCAAGTTAGACTAGAAAAAGTACTTTGAAAAGAAAAAGAATAAAACCACATACTTAAAAGTTAACCGAATAAATAACAACAAAGTGTTAGTATTAAATAAAATATTTAGGTGAATACTTATCTTGTTGTATGGTTTGTGAGGGTTTGGGTTGCTCAACGATCCAAAGAGAAATAACCCATGAAAATGACCAAGAATAAAACCGAATAAGATATTAGGGGTAGCGGCGATGATGTATGTAGATATACATCGATGAAGGCGATCGGAGAAGATTAACGGAGCGAAGATAATTCTTGCTGGTGAGAGCGGTTAGTAATTATATTTTGGGAGAAGACGGTGATTGTTGATGAAGGCTATGGATGAAAGATAAAAGAGCATCTGAATATTTGACCTAATAGGCTAATATAACGTGATGTGCCTATTTAATAGGAACAGTTTTTGTAGAGAAGTAAATTTGAAATTCCATTAATACCCTTCTGCCAATTAAAACTTAATATTTAGTTTTTCATTTATTACAATTATGCCATACATCATCTAAGCCATTGATCAACTAATCTAATTTAACGAGGTGTCCGCTATATCGGTGGTCAACCGTTAAGCGTCTTCAAAACGACTTCTAAAAATAAAAAAAATTTAATTTTAGTTCGGAAATAAAATACTAATGAAAAGACTAATCATGAAACAAATAAAATTTTTTTAAATTCGACGGTTCATATATCTACATGAACTTATAAAATAATAGTTATGGACGTCGAATTAAGCAGATCGTCATACACTAACACGGTAAACTCGGGATTGGTACATTATCCCACCCACCTCAAAATTGATCGTCGTTCCCGATGCACGTATGGCCTTTCTTTTACTCATCAACAATTTCACTTGCATATGAAGCAACGGTAGTAACATATTATCAAATCGGGACCACATGTACGTATGCAAAATCAAGCGATAAATAATCGGCCTTTATGGACTAGCTGAGCCGTATGAAAGTCACAAAACAAATCGTAATTCCAATACCAACGAAATCAAAATCCAACTACAATCGCTCTTTATCATAAGGAGGAGAGCAAAATAGGAGCGCCATGGAAGCGGAGACGCCGGTGGAACTACATAAATCTGCGAGAATTCATTTTTAAATGAAAGACTTTAAACGAAAGATCAACCCAAATCTAGCTGCGGAGGTAATAATTCCTATAATAACAAAGCACACATCGCTACACAAGACCGAACATACGCAATATGTAATGGAGTGGGGAGGTGCTAGTTGCTTTATTTCGAGATTTGTAGTAGAAAACATGGCGGGGTGATTTTTGTATAGTCGTGTGATTAGGAGGGTCAAGTTGGCTGGGAGGGGTGACTGGGGTGGGTGGGGAGGATGGGGGGGGGTGGCGGGGCGGTCATTGAGGGCTGGGGGGTGGGGGGTGGGATTGAGGGTACTGGGGTGGGGGAGGGGGGAGGGGCGGGTGGGAGTGTGGGGTTGTACGTTATGTGGGGTAGGTTTAAAATGTAGAGGTGGAGTGTGAATTCTTGTTGACGTGGAGTGGAGGTGTGGTGTGGGTGGGTGGGGTAGGTGTGTGTAGTGTATTAGGGTGTGGGGGTGGTGGGAGGGGAGGGGGGGGGGGGGGGGGGGGGGGTGGGGGGGGGGGGAGCGGGGGGGCGGGGGGGGGGCGGGAGGGGGGTGGATAGGGGGGGAGATCAAGAGGTTAACTATGCTTGATCCGTATTCACATTAATTAACTACAGATCCAGACACTCACAACTCCTGAACATTCATCTATTCATAAAAATTTCGATAAAATCTCAGCACATACATCTACCCACCCCCCCCCCACCTATACTCCCACTGCCCTTACAACAAACACACCAGCCCCACCATAAATAGCGCACCACAAACTCCTACCTACCCAACAGCACCCACCACACCCCGCATATCGCAACATAAACCACAACCGCCCAAACATCCCAACCACACAATCCTACCAAAACCGCAGACAAATTACTGCATTTCTGTCTAAGCCTTTACTAAGCACATTCACCCACACTATGCACAACTAACACACTTATCTCAACATCATGCCTCGCTTACTATAAAGCATTAGCAAAATAGCCATGCTCGCTTACTATGAAGCCTTAACAAAATAACAGTGCACACCGCTTAACTATAAAGTCTCAACACACACACACTAAAAAGCCGAGCAGCTTACTTGAGCCTATATCAAAAAGAACACAACATGTGGTAGGCATTACCACAAGGAGGCCGACTTCCATCTATCGCATATACCATGCTTTCTCTAAATAGTCTTACCAAGTCCATCTCTCTTTAGTATCGCTATACATATTTCTGTACCAATATACACCACACAATAGCAGATAAACACCTAACATACCGAATTGACACCTACATAGCTTTGTATAAAGGCACACACATCAGCATTCATGGCAGCACACACACAACGATTCTGACTTAATTACGGTTAAGTCTAATTATAATGATAATACTTTTGATTATGATGATGAGTGGAGATGATATTGATGTAGATTTGGAGATGGGGATCTGTCAATGAGTGATTTGTAGTATTGAGTTTTTATTGGTGGGTGGTTGGGTTTGGGGGGGGTGGGGTGGGGGGTTAGTGTTGTAGTGAAGTTGTATTATTTTTAGGAGTTTGTGTTGTAAATTGTTGAAGATGTGTTTGGAATTATATAGCTATTGAAAGTACAGTTGGGGAATATTTTTTTATATAGAGTATTTTATGTTGGGAGGTGGGTATTTGGTAGGATTAGAGTGGGGGGGGGGGTGATAGTAGGTTGTTATATGGGGTGAGTGTATATTGTGGGTTAAGGGGGTGAAGTATTATTTATTTTTTGATTGAGGTTGGTGTTATTTGTTTAAGTGTATATTGTTATGTTGGTGTTGTTGATGTTTTTGAATTGGTGGTGGGGGCGACGAGGTACGGGTGTGTGGACAGCATCATAGGCTCTAGAGCGAGGACTCTATTTATTGGAGTTTATCTCTGCCACGAATCGGACTACAAGAAGCAGAGATTGCGGGATTCTCCAAGTTTATGATTCACTATAGTAGAAGTGACCGTTTTGGGTACTAGGTCTGAGCGTACCCGTCCAATGAACTGTTCTCTTATTTATATTTCATCGGCACAATATATCACACTCACTCACGAATATCACTCTATCCACATCCATTGGGCTACAAAAAAGGTCGTGACACACAGAGTGACATTCAGATAATCATTCAAGAGCACATAGCACACATAGAAGGCACCGAGTTTTGATCTCTCTCGATAATTTCACGGCAGGATAAACACACATCTATCTACTATCTCAAACTTATCCTCTATCATACGGGATTATTGGGTTGGATCGAAAGACAAGACAAGAAAACTACAATGCTTATTTTAGTGAGCATCATGGAATCGGTTAATTTGATACATTGAACAACGATTGCGCAGTTCATCCACAACGTTTCCAGCAGTCCGCAGACTGTAAGCATAGTCACTTGGTTCCTAACGCATATCGCACAGCATCTGATCTTAGATGATACTTCATCACTAATGCAACGATTGAAGACACATTTACGCACATATCCTATTTCATACCTTTTTGACTTAGGCGTTGCTACTGTTGATTGTTTCCTACCAATCTTTTCTGCCCTTATACACACACTAAGTCGTCACATTTCAAGGAGTAAAAATCAAAAGGACCACTACACATAGACCTTAAGTCAGGGTCGCTTAGTGCCCCTAGTTATTTCTAATCATTTGAACACACCAGGCATAGTTTATACAACTCTTACCTAACCACTAACTCATTCTATTCCGGGGCAAAAGGAGGTCCTTCTTAACACACGGGCGCGCGAGCCAGTTAGCTATGACTATTTATGGCAATCATAACAATCATTTAAACATAGGATAGTAGGTGTCACACACGTACTCCATTATGATATGACGGGTGGTATTTGGAAGTGGATGGAGGTGAGTGTAGGTGCATTGGGAGAAAGATTTTGTAGGGGAGGGGTATTTTGGGGGGGGGATGTGGGGAGTGGAAGTGGAGGGGGAATTGGGATGATTGTAAGTATTGGGGGTATGTTGGGGGGGGGGTATTTGGGAGTGTATATTGTGGGAGTTGTGGGACATTTTTTGGGGAGGAGGTCTATGTGTTTTTGTGGTTGTGGGGAGGTTAGGTAGTTAGTGGGGGGGGGGTGGTTTATGCGCTTACTTTACACTATCTCACCGTGCGGTAGGACATGCGTCCACGTGGGACGTTGTGGGGTGGGGGTGAGGGATCTGTGTAGTGGGTATAAAGGTTGGTATAGTTTTGGGTTGGGTTTATTATAGTGTTAGTTGTTAAGTAGTTGATTGTTGGTGGTTATGAGTGTTTGGGTGATATTTAATTGTATTGGGTATTGTAGGGATTGAGGTTTAGTTTAACGTATTGATGATTAGTGTTAGTGTTGAGGGGTTTGTTGGTTATTTTTTTTTGTTACATATGGTGGTGGGTGATTATAAATGAAATAAGAGTGGTTAGAATTTCTGAGTCTTATGGGGGTGGAAAGTTAATTCGATATGGGTTGGATGTGGGTTGGTGTATTCTATTTGGTCTTATCTCTATGTCTCTAGCTGGGAGGGCCGTGGAGGGGGGGAGTGGTATTGGTGTGGGGAACATATGCGCGCGAGGTAGGCGGAACTTGGGTGGATGATACTGGTGCAGGGTGGGGGGAATTTCGGGAGGTAATAAGGGATGTTTGTTTATCTTGGGGTATAAGTAGGGGGGTATCTTCGTTTTGAGGGGGAGGGTTATTGTGTTTACCTTACATGAGCTCTACCGGAGCCCTATCTGATGGACTACTGTGTGACATATGCTTATCGTGAGGTATCACTAGCCACCTGGTGCTCATGGTTGCCATTATACTTAGTAAAGGGCGATTCACACACTCTCACACTTGGTCGTGTGCGCGCGTCAATCACATCACTACTGCCGATAAAGCGGAGATGGCATCATGGGGTGGGGGTATGGCGGATGAGCTCTGTATCACACGAGCTTTTCACTCTGGACACATGTCTCCATGACAGACGGCGGCGATCTTGTATATGTGACGTACACACTAGACTTTCCCCTTTCTAGAACACACTCGTTCCTAACACAACCATTGTGTAGATTTTCCCTTCGGGACGACTCGGTCATAACGACTCACATGAGACTCTCTCCATGCAGTCAATAGGAGTAAGGTTACTTGCCACAAGACACATCCTGCTGGTAGCAGGTGGTAAAAACTACTTTTCTCTTTTTGAAAATCTAAATCTAAATTCTTTTATCCATAAACCTCGACATTTTAAAAAGAGACACACACTTTCCCAACACAACGTGGTCCTTCCAAATTATGCATAGTATGTATTCAAAGTATGTACATAATTGAGGACCAAACGACGTCAGGTCCGTGACCTCGTCAAAAGGGGCCTTTCCGTTTTCATACGCTACACTTCGTAAGGCATTTTCGCGCGGGTATAAAATAGTATAAAGTAAGAATAAGAAGATTTTTGGTTTATTTGAAAAGAAAGAAAGAAGGATAGCATCAGTTCCAGTCCTTGGTGATGTCTTATGATTTAATTTTTTTAAACAGAAAATTTGTTTGACACCATAGGTCGTTTTTTGAAATTTGTGGGATAAAGAGGCGCCAGGTGGTAGCGTATTGTATGTATATTTATGTTATACATCAACAAATCAGTACATTCGACGCAAACATTTTGTTCAAAACAAATATTCGTTAATTGCGTTAACAGACACATTAAAACATACACACCTAATAAACATATTTAACTTAGGTTTGGAGTCATGTAGAGGCTCAAGCACATTATCAAAATAATACCCATCAATGTATTTTATGCAACACCAATATTAGATACACGTGCGAAATATATCACCAACGAATCATAACTTCAACACTCAAGGCAACAAAAACACACACAATCACGAAAAGTACAAAATTCATAACCAAAAGATAACCATAATCTTTTTATAACCATAAACAATGATAACACTGGGGGTGATACACATACATACCAAAATAGCATAACACAATTTACTATCTTCGTTCCAAGACTGATATCATCCAATCATAATGATTACACTAAGTTTCTAGAACAACAGAATTATAAAGAGTGTATGAGTTTTTGTATTTAAAATATGATATTAATAAATTGATAGACCAACCCACACCGCCATTTTACCTGGATGAACCCCCCCCCCCCCAAAACACCCACAAAGCATGTCCTATACAACTGGCACCCTACACATTAGCGAGTGACCTATACAAAATGTCATAAACCAACCAAAAACAAAAAACCACCAAATATGACTACTGACAGTCCCCGGTGGTCATCCTCTCTAACTCTGCGCGGCGATCTATCCATCCTAATGAAGCACTGCCATCAGGGAACTCTCACGACTAATCATTCTCGGCAACCTAGTCTGCAGCTGCTGAATCAGCACATCTCCTACTCCTGGCACAGGCGGAACACCCATACTGAGAGCGGCGATCAATCGTGACCCGATATACCAAAACAGTAATCCCGACTGCTCTCACTCAGATAGAAGACCCAAGCCACTCCACCGACCACACCCCCCCCAACCCCACCAACCCCACCGCCCTCAACCCACACCCCCCCAACCCCAAACACACCACTACAAACAAACACAAAAATACTCCCACCAAGTGCTGTCAAACGGAAATCACCACATCTCGCTCAGGTCTCATCCTGCATCACATCCCTGCTCCCCATGCAGTACCAGACCTAGCTCCATGTCTACCCAAGGCCAGAACCACTGATAGGCTACTAACCTGTAACCTGTCCCACTACAGAATGAAACCCAAGAGTCACAATCCTCCCCCCAAAGCAATGTCCGTCTTCCATCCTCAACACGCTTTACCCGGAATCACCTTCTCACTACTGTCCATGTCCCATACTCCAAGTTTACCTATGCGGGTACTCAAATCCTTAATACAGACGTAGGCACAGAAAATACCAGTTGCTGGAGGGTGCATCAGACCTGTTCACTCAGCAGTAGTGGAATGGACCTCCTACCCACCGTATATGTGCATTCGTGAGGGCCTAAGCATCAGGTGGTGGGACGGGACCATCCCAACCACTCCTCTTTAACTCCTTTCGGCTCCTTACTAATATTTTATTGCTGAACTGATGGTAGGGGACGGGGTATACCTGAGGTGCAGGGGGGTTGGGGGGGTGATAGTGTGTGTGGGTTGAGGGGGGGGATGTGGTGTGCGTTGGCAGGGGGGTGGGTGTGTTAGGTGTGTGTATGGGAGGTAGGGGGTGTGGTATGTGTATGTGGTATGAGGAGTGCGGGACATGTGTGTTGGTGTGGAGGGGTGGGGGGTAAGATTGAGGATAATGTAACTTACACTGCTAAATAATTTATGTTATACACATAATTTGTGATAACAAGTTAAAAAAAAGTTTAATGATTAGGGTAGTTGGATAAAAATTAGGGAACGAGTGGTGAGACTAGTTTAATATGTTATAGGACGGAAGTTGATGGGGACAAGGAATACGCGATTATTTCATGGTTTTTGGCTTTTAAATCGTCCCCACGCCGTCTCTCATTTGCATACTTGTCATAAAAAAAATACTGATACAAACAACACGAGCGGTATACAGAAGCCACCAAACAAACCCTCCCATACCACCTTCAACATCCTCGAAGTACCTCACACACATCTCAACCTAAAAACAATCACACCTCAAAGCACGCTAATCCACCTCCACAAACACTCACTAAGCTATCACCTGCTCTCACTCACCTCAGCAATCGGCTAAGCAACCTTATCCTCACCAATCCATCAAGGCTCTCCACACTCAATCTATCCCAAGAGTGGCCACCTCCAATAGCTCACCACAACACACCAAATATTGGCACATCAGCCTCAAATCCCACCCATAAAAGGGTATGCGTTTTAGGATTACCAAGCATAACCTGGCAGCGGTCGCGGGTGCAAAGACATCATACGCAGAATGATTGCTTTGCACATCCATAGATAGGGCATATCGACCACACACGGTCACTAAGGGTGCGCGCCCATGATTACTACACAAAGAAAAGAAATGACTTCACATATAACTAACCATATACATCATTTAATCATACTAAAGTCTATACTCATCCTATATTAGGATGATTCTAAATTACACACAATCGCTAAATGCATAAGAAATTAAACTTTTCGCGAGAATCGACATAGCCGAGATATACAATACAAAACCATACACTCAAAACGATTGCCTGTATAAAATATCAATATATATACATATATACTCAATTCACTACCAATGTACCCACTGGACGCTCACACCGATTGTCAATTAAAGCTCATACACAAGTCAACTAGAGGATCGGGAACGACACAACGCCGCATAATCGGACCCACGGTGAAAACATCGTGATAATTTCTGAAAATAGCACTATCTCACTCTACTAAGTTTGTAAAAAACGGGACATATACCTACAAACTCGTGCTCTGATACCACTCTCTGTAAACACCCCCAAAATACAGATGCGCAGCGAAATACCAACATTTGGGGTCTGTAGACCTTTAGAACTGGGCGTTTGCCTCCTTTCGTTCGCAACTCCCTTCGCGAATAAGATCCCCCACAACATCCCTAACCCACTGACCCCCACTTGTCCTAATCTCACGTCAAACAACCACCTAAAAGGTTCAACACACTTCAAAAACCCATCTACAACCCCCTGATCCCCAGACAACATCGTCCACTCTATTGGGGACCATATGCACACTAATAACTACACACAACTTACAAGTGCACAAAATCACCCTAGATTATCACCGAGCCGAAAAATCCCATAACCTCGTAACAATCCACTTGGTATTCCCCATCGACCCAGTCCAAAAAACTGTTTTAAAACACACACAACCACGATGATTTAACTCCACTTTATGTTAATCCCAGACCCATGGAGATCCAATAAACATTACAAATGATACATATAAAACACAAAATATCAATAAATATTTTAAATGGGAAAAATTCATAGAGCTTACACCCCCAAACTAACATAGAAAATTTTCAATTCATGAAGTCCATGACACGACTTTTTTTCCAAAACATCCTTCTGTTTAAATAACCAAAACATTTCACCGAGACACAATATTTGATATCCACGTTCCGTCCCATCCAAGCCATTAACAACATCTAAACCTGAGATACATGCTTAAAAACGTCAACAAAACGTTGAGTGAATTCATAGAGTTTACAATATACAATCAGAACGCAGTTTGGTTTCCACAAACACTATAACATTGTTTGCAAGGCAAGATATATCACGATTCCCAGTCACAACAGCGTCGTGTACCCAAAGACTCCTAACACATTTAACCAAGACAGACCACATACTCGACCCAGGTAGTATGCCACTACCCCTTTCTCATCCAAAAAGTCCGTTACACGTGCTCACCTTCGATTCCTACCCCGGACACAGGGTTTCTCAATCCCCAATAGATTCTATTAAATGCATTCAACGTTTACCTCCTCGGTAATTACGTGTACATAGTCAAAGGCATATAACTCATACCATGGAATCATATCAACGTTCAAAACACATTGCGTTCAATTTTCAAAACAAGCATGTATCCCCCTCGCGGGTTTTAAAACATTTAAAACAGTTCAAAAAAGAGGCTATGAACTCACCTTGATCGAAGCCGAAGATCAAATAACCAAAATAATCGCGAACTACTCAACAACGAACTCAACCGCGACCTATAATTTTTGTCAGTCGATTACTATACAATAAAGTACGATCGAACAGTGCGTACATCGCAACTATTAAAACTATATAGAATATACCATACACATGTGATGATGGAATCCACTTGGGGCGTCTAGATCCTAAACCCACATAATTGATTTATGATCATTCTCTTTTCTTACACGTTCGAATTTTATTGAAAACTTTCTATTTTCAGAAACTATCTATTTTTTGAAAAGTACTATTTATAAGAAAGTTACCATTTTTATAAGATCCCGTCATCCTATTTTATAATTTATAGTATTATAATTTATCTCCTAGAACTTTCAACGCCTAAACTCGGTTTATTAAATTACTCATATCGGAGTATATCCCTATTACTCACATAAAGTTACTATTTTTTAGACTTTCTATTTAAGACTCGACAACGTTCGAAACACCCCCGCGGTTTTCTTAAAATGTCCATCGATATTATTTTATTAACCAAATTAACTTTTACGACATATTAATGTCGATTAAAATTTCTGTTTGACTTTTACGTTGACTTTTATAAGTGCATATACTTCCTTAAATCTGACCCGCCTGAAACGACCCGCTATATCACACTTTCCCGACTCGGACTCTAAAGAGATTTTATGCAAAACGACTTTCCGGACAACTTGTTAGTTTTAGCCGAGACCTGAATCTCAACAGAAAATGACCAAAATGCCCCTGCAAGTTTCTGCTGGAACTTATTATATTTTTAACATAACGCAGAAAATTGACTTTCAGTTTTGACCCGTTATTACGCGATTTTAAAACTAACAAACCTCGGGGTAAAGTAAAACGACATTCCGAACAACTTTCGTGTTTCGCCGGAAGGCTAAAACGGACTCGAAAGTGCTCAAATCGGACGTTTTTAAATCTGCCAGCATTTAATATATTTCATAAATGCTGAATTTTTCTACTTAAAATGTACATCTTGTTTTCGCTCTAGATTCTTCGTTATTAGGAGTTACAAGCTTCATTTTATATCAAAACGATCGTCTAAGTAAGCTCTATCATATTTTTCAATCAAAAATTAGGTTTCTCAAAACCTCGAACCTCGTTTTCCGCGCCAAAGTTTCTGCCCAAAACATACATGTTACAAAGTGAGCCAAAATTCATTTTTGACCCAAAAATTCATTCACGGCACATCTAAAATGGCCTATAATCATTATTCAACTTGCTCAATCAACCAATAACAAAATATAAGCTAGACGACGCAAGATCCCTCGGATTTCATCACATGCTATAACCGAAAATGAATCAAATCGCAAAAACAATTATTAAACTAGTAAGTAAAGTACTTACAACGCTATATAAAGCAAGATCGGACTCAATCAAAACTCGTCTCGTCCTCTTTGTTCCTCTTAGCTGTGACCTTCGAACCCTAAAACCAATCAAATCCGAAACTAAATCAAATAACCTTTAACCCCTTTAGTTTATCCCTAATCAAATAAACCAAAAATCACCACACACCCTTGTTTGTTCCCTACCCGGTTCGAACCCACAACCGAAATCAACCCCTCAAGTTTTCAAATTAAATCTCCTACCAATCTTCCTTATATCACTTTCCCACTAATCTTATTAACCTTAATCAAATTAAAACCCACTTATTTTAATAAAACACAAACCATGCATAAACTTGTTGCATGTTTATTTTTCTTCCATGGATGGTCTTAAATACATCATCTAACTAATATTTGATTGCTAGAAAAATACAAACACCAAGGGTGTTTGCTTTGTTGCTTCGTCTGAACCCAAAAGAAGAGGGGAGGGACAAAAGTTGCTTCCACTTTGGTTATATGTTGATTTATATCACTTCTAGGGAAGGTTTAATAGGTCTTTATAAATCAAAATGGTTTGATGATGCTTGTGTTGGTGTGTTTATATTCGGCCGAACCCAAAGAGAGAGCAAGGGAGAGAACAAAAATTTTATACTAGATGTTTACTTGTGTGAAATGAGAAGTGAAGGGTTTATAAACTTTGGAAGTTTAAGCAATGCATAATCATTGCACTTCATAGGAAATTAAAATGTTTTGAGTGTGTGTGTGTGACCTTGTAGCCGGCTATGGAGGGGGCTAGGGGCAAGCATGCATATATATTTTTTTTGAATTTTATTTACTTGCATTTTATTTGTGTAATCATTTAATTAAAATGTAATCTTGTAAATGTTTAGGTAAAATGTATGTATAAATGTCGCGGGTTTGGTCATGAGACAAGGAACAAGGACAACAACATTCGTAAAAAAAAATTTACGATCTTAAAAATAATGTCAAGACGCGTCGTAAATTTTACGATGCTTAAAATGGTTAACATCCGCGCGGTCAATTGTTGACTCGCGAAACGACCAAAATAAAAATTTCTAAATTTCGTTCGTAATAAAATACGAAAATAACTATCCATGACAAGTAAAATTTTAAATGTCGACGATCGTTCATATGAAGTTATAAAATAATAATTATGACGTCGAATCCGCGATCGTCATACTCGTCGTAAAACTCGGGTTGTTACATAAGCCGAAATAACATGAGCCGAAACCCTAAAATAAGCTAAAAATATAAGCCGAACCGAATAAGTTATAAGCTCGAAATAAGCTCTAAATGAGCCGAATGACGAATAAGCCGGGGACAAATGGGTCGAGCCCGTTTCCCTTTGTTGGACCGAGTGTAACCTAACCCAAAACCACAAAAAATGGTTGGGCCGAGCCCAAACCATAACAACCCAAAACCAAATAAGCCTTTTGCTAGCTTATTTTCAAACAATCCTTTACAAATAAGCCCCAAATAAGCCCTTGACTCAAAATAAAATTACCACCATAACCAAAATGTAAAAATGACCATTCCTTGTTTCTTTCTTTTTTGTACCCGACGCAAGCAAACACCCCCTTTAATCAAACGTTTTGTTTTCAAATTTCGATTTTCACGACAATCAACTTGTACAACTAGCATTAAGACACTATAAGAACCATAAAAGTACAAGTTAAAACAAAATTTAGAAAAACTTACAATCTTGATGTTCTTGGTTCGGTTTTGACGCAAATAAATAAACCCAAATCGTTGTTTTACAACCCGTAACTATATAATACCAACCCACTATTGATTATTTGCTAAATATTCAAAAAATTTGTGTTTCTTGGTCTTTGTGGTTGCTCGTCCGATTTAGAGAGAAAGAAAGAGAGAGGATATTTTTTTTTGATTTGGAAACATGCATAAGTGTGTGTTTTAGGTTGAGACAAAACATAAATGTACCATGAATAAACCAACTAGCTAGAAAATAGCCACCTTGTTCCCTCCCTTGTCCAAGTATCCAAGGTGCTTGGGCGTCTCGTTTTTGTATCGGGTTCTCTAAAACTCAAATCTCGCTAAATTAAAATGTTACCCGGGTTTAATTAGTATTTTTATTTCATTTAAAATCACTTTTCTATAAACCTGAGTTATTTACACGACACTCTTTCAATTTAAATCCCTTCAAAAATTCATTTAAAACGTTACCGGTCGCGTCAGGACCAAAAACACGAATTTTTGTTTAAACTCAACCGAACCTTTCCCAGCATTTCTAAAAGTGTTCCATCCTTCAAAAATACCACTTGACACTTTTGACTTGCCCTGAATTTTTCACTTTAACGACCGTTACAGTCTTTTACCGAATTTCAAGAAAACGCCCGTTTTACTGACAACCTCCAAATCACACCTCAACGATTTACGTTTTATCCAACGTTTCACCAACTTATAAAAATTTTCATTAATTACGTATATTCATTTCACCTCAAACTTATAAAACACCTTTTCAAATTTACGGTTGTGCCGGTATGCGCTGCGTGACGATTTTTGCTAATCGCGGGATAACTTCCCGGAAAGCACTGGAAAACCACATAACCACTCCAAAACGGAAAGACGAATCAAAAGTGATTCTCTTACGATACTTATGACTCTCCCAAAACCCGGTTAAACCGTAATCGTTTCATACAAAATAGTAAACCGAAGTAAACTTTTCAACTTTCTGCCACTAAAGCTGACAAAATCAAAAGACTCCGATAGAAAATTACAATATTTTATAATACTTAACCCTGGACAAGTTATCGGTTATCATAGTCTAACGCCTTTAAAGGAATTTCGCCCCCGAAATTCAACTCAAATTCTCACTCACAATCAATAACAGGAAAAATTCCATTCCTCAACTGGACACACTAGTCCTCTATCAATCTGGTCTCTTCAAGTGGGGTTTCTCTCGATTCCCCTAAGACCTAGTTCAGGCGTCTAGCTCTTATACTTTCTCATAATCTATCCAGATCTAGTCTCACACAAAATGATAGTCTTTCTTACTATCTTATTAGTCTATTAGTCCTCTTTAGTCTTTTGGTTACTCAACCTTGGTCGGGCCTCCGGATATGATCCAGACCGCGACGTCTCAACCAACTTTACCACGTTTGATAGCGGTTCTAACTAGCGTGATTGATACTACAAGGGTATATGTCTCACACAACACAACTCACATTTTACTCCTTTAAAACAGTTCATGGTTCACTTACCAACATCTACTCAAACTCACCCAAGCAAACCCTACTTGGTTGAGTGTTCAAGGTTCCATTTTCCTAAGAAGGCTATGATATTATTCGAAATCTTACCATTCCTTAAAAAGGAAGGTAGTTGAAATTCAAACTTATTCACTATAACTTTATCAAGTCTCCCATGACCTCACGGTGTTCCACTTAACTACTTAACCTTCTATCATATCAGTAAGGTCGAGCAACTTGAATATGTTTCAAGCTCACGAATAACACATGGTAACCGTGCTCGCAAGCACTGGGAATATCTATCTATCCAAGATAAAATACGAATACTACCATTCACTACTCTTCTAAAACTTCCGTACAAATCATCCTCTTAGCATAATAACTATGACTTCTATAAGAGTCAACTACTGACTGATACTAATCAGTTCATAACTCTCATAAACCGACTACCTACTTAAATCCGACACTAACTGATGCTGCCCAGTTTAGCATTATACAAAAATCCAAACCAATCTCATACCATCTATGGCTCTCTACGGCCCCTCTCCTGCTCTAAAGCATCAACACGGCCTCTCATCTCCTGAAGCTCACGCTACATAGCATCGTGATGCACTAACATGTCATGAATCAATCTATGGTCATCATACCTATCCCGTGATGTATCTGTCAACCGGGTATCAACATTCCTTGCCCATGCCTCTAATGCCAGTACGAGCCTCCACAAAGCTCCAAACATCACGGCAGTCGTCTCCTGCTCGCGCTTTAGACTCCTAAACATGTACCTCTGCGAGAAGATCTCGCCTCTAACCGCCCCTGACCTAGTGTACAGCTCTCTCACATCCCTATCAATATCTGCAACCAAAGTAGGTGGTAGTGCATCCAAACGCTGAGTGTAATCATAGAGTATACTCCCATGAAGCTATAACTACGCCCCTACCTCTATAAACTAATCCTTATCTACCGATATGGTGGCTGTCAGGGTAGCCACTGGTGAATCTATGTGTGATGGAACTACATGGGATAATGGTGAAACTGGTTAGGAACCAAGCGACCACTCAGGAGATGGCAGTGTCTAAACAAGTGCAGTTGGTGGTGCATAAGCTGGAACATCGGTGTAAACTCTGTCATCCTCGAGATCTACCCATTAAATAAGGGTGGCCTGTCTAAATGCAAATATCCTCTACTCCTTCCTGCTCTGGCACAGACCTATAACTCTGATGTAACAATCCCATTTTCACGTCTTTTTACGTCAATAAATATTCCACTATTTATTTTAAACTTTTACGCATTTACTTTTAATTTTTAACGTTTAGTTCAATCGCGTAAACTAAAAATCAACATTCAACGTAAATGGGTATCAAACGAATAAAAGTTTACGTCAAGCAAGTGTCATATAATTATTTTAAGAATAATTATTAACTTTTCATATTTTATTTTTATTGGTTACGTAAAACGCTTACGTTTCACAATAACATACATTTAGGCATACCCGGAAATACTTATACCCATCTATAGTCAAACAAATACCCACTTTTATACCCAATACCCAAAAACTAACTCACTTTTCACTCTTCTAAGCCTCACAACCGGATCTACATGTATACATAACCAATAAACCTTTTAAACCTTAAATAAGTACTTCCATATTAATTAAAACCTTACACAAGATGTACCCTAATCTCTTTACTTCATAAATTGTCACATCACTCTTACAATGGTACCCTAAACCACTTCCAAAACCATGTGTTAAGGTAGTATACTACAATACAAGTTGCTATAAAGAGAAAGTCTAAGGAAAGATTAAACACACATAATATTGCAAGCAGACTTTCACACACAAACTCTCTCTACAAACACCATACCCACGGCTCAACCTTAATCATTTAGGGTTTCTCATAAATTTTATTCTAGCAAGATACAAGTGTTCAAGGCTCATTAGTATTCATACCTAAGGTGTTTGGGATTGAATTGGAAGCTTGGGTTTTGGTTTAACAAGGGTTATACAAGAAAGAAAGTTAGGGTTTTCTCATTTTAGGGTTTGAATTTGGGTTAGCCGTTTGGGTTGATTCCTTGTGCTCTTGATCATCCTACACTTCTATAAGGTCTTTTTAAAGTTTAACATTTCCATTCATTCATTTAATTATGTGTACATGCTTGTTATATATGTTAAACACCACCTAGGTTATTTTCATAAAATTACAAAATATAAAGAGGATATACAAGGTTCGAATTTTATATTATGATTGGTGAAATAATACTTAAAATGGAAGTACACATTGTATATAAGTAGAAATTAATTTGTTTAGGTTATAAATTAATTTGTGTGGAAAGTTTATTTATAAAAGTTATGTACAAAAGATTTGGAGGACACTCATTCATGGACAAGTATTATGGATATATTATAGAGGACTTAAGATATACCAAGTTGTGTTATTTCATAAGTTAGAGGACTTGTAGTGGTTTAATTAAGTGAAAAGTATATAAAACAAGTTTAATCTATTAATTATATAAAAACTTAAATACCTACTGTTTTAGGTCGTTTAATAAAATATTTATTTTATATTTTATTAAAATAGTACATATTATGAGGATCGTAAGCATATAAAGAACTTAAAAAACGGAGCTATAACGAAGGAGATATGAGTTTTACAAGTTTAAGTTTTATAAAAATATTTTTATAAACAGGTTACTGTTCACACTTCAACACAATTTGTGGGTATTTTATTTGAATAGATATTCTCGCCACGATTCCAAATCTATAAAGAACGCTAAGAACGGAGTTAAAACGAGTAAGTTATGAGTTTTCAAAGTTTACGTAAAAGTATATATATATTTTTAGTTTTTATAAAATTATAAAAACTGTGAGAGTTTTCCATCAGAAACTGAAACATGATTTTTGAGGGCCTTCGAGTCCGATTCGGTGAAAGTGCAAAACTACAAAGTTGTTCAAAATGACGTTTTACGTTAACCTTTAAATTTCATAATTTATCGACGTATAGATATTTAATTAGAAATTATAAAAGTTGTAAAACTTTTATAAATAATTTTTTGCACTTTTATAAAAATACTACAAAGCTGTTAGAATTTTAATACATGGTTTATGAGTGTTTTCGAGTCTGTTTGGGCTATAAAAACCTTAAAAAATATAGTCGTATCATTTACATAATATTTATATACGTTTTTAACTTTATAAATATTATTTTATAAACAATTAAACTATTTATATAATGTCATTATATAATCAATAAAAATACTAAATCAAGTATTATTAACAAATAATCAATTGTTGGACAAGGATAACATTTTATTTCACAAGTACGAATACGTAGACATTTATTTAACAAAGTACAATTTAAATATTGTTTTGACTTTCTAAACTAAACAAAACTATTAGGTGGTGGTGTAACTATATAACTTGTGATGTTGTATTTATATTAAATACATTATACTTATACAACCTATAATTAATTAGGTTGCCTTCCAGATCGTTTGTGACGATTACTTTGTCGATTTCACGATAATCACTACTTTCACTAGAGGTGAGTTTATAGCCCCATGTTTTACTCGTTTTATACATACTTTATAACTTTTGGGGTGAGAATACATGCGCACTTACACACTCGTTTCATACTTGATTTCATATCTTGTTACATACTTGATTGCATACACGTTTACAAACTGGTTTACATACTCATTTACATATTCGGTTACATGAACGTTTACAAACTCATTTACAATGATTGATTACAAACTCGTTTACATACTCACTTTACTTATGGACGTAACAACTTTACTTTGATCTAAATGATTACGGATTAGTTAGGTCACATGAACTGTTAATTACTTGGAGGGTAAGCGCGAGTGTTATAAAATAGATCTATTGGGGATTGACAACCCCCGTTCGAGTGATTAGCTCTCACTAGTTCGAGATCGAACTAATGAACGTTATACCATGTCGGATCATGACTGGCTTAGAGCCTCAGGGCCAGCATGACATACACATGAACTTTTACCGTGCCTTGAATAAAGTGGCATACGGATACGTCTACGTCGCAGTTTCATGAACTTAGGGGAATAATCGTAATCACTCTTTATGTTGCATCTAGGCAATACATACTTGAAATATTTTGGGATATTGCGCTCATTACAATTACCATACACATTTTGAACAATTGTGGTCCAACATTCATACTTACATTTTGAGGACTATTATAAGGATTGAAATGGTCATGCATACTTTACAAATCAATGATTTTAACATTTTAACAAACGCTTTCTATATGGTTTGTGTCTATACATTTTTTTGGAAAACCTATATATGTAAGTTTATGCGTTGCAAGTCTTGTAAGGGCGAGACTTGTAACACGGTAAGTTTATATACATAGTTTTGGGTTTTACATTTGTATCTACTTAAACCTATGAACTCACCAACTTTATGTTGACACTTTTAAGCATGTTTTTCTCAGGTGATATAGATACTTGGATTACTTGAAGTGCATTGGAGTCTAAACTTTACAAGATTACTTTTCAAACGAAACATTTAGAGTTCGTTCTCTCATGACTTGTGAAATGGTATTATGAAGTAACGCTCTCGGACATTATTCCACTGCGACACATTTTGGGGGTGTTACAGATTGGTATTCAGAGCTAAGGTTATAAAGAACTAGGTTGCATATTTTACCTAGACTATAACCGTTTTCACAAACATTGCATCACATCAAACTTTTTCATGTGCATACACACTACTTGCTTACTTGCCTACATTACGTGCTTACGTGAGTTATATATATGTATATATATATATATACTTACCTTCTCTTGTGAATATTTTACACTTGTTTTATATGAAAGTTATTTATATAAATACTAAAACTTTCTCAAGACATTGTGAATGACACGATGGTCTTTGAAACTTTTTATGATTTTACATAATATTGTTTACATAACATTAAAACTTGTCACACTCCGCCAATCACACAAGTTACCTTTATCACTAAACTCCAAAAAATTTATACCCGCCCTATACTATTGAAACAATTACGCCACCTTATAGAATCATGCCGGATAATTCAAACACGACTTTAACCTGTCACCTCGCAACATTTCATCTTTGGATCGCGACTCTTAGAACCAGAACTAACATTATTTTATTACTCCTTTGATTTTAAAGATAATGGCTCCAAAGAAAACAACTACCCCTATGACCGATGCTCAACTTAAGGCACTGATTGCCCAAGGAGTTGTTGATGCATTGGCAGAAATTAAAGTAAACAGAAGCAGGAATGGCGATGACAACCATGATTTAGGAACTGGTATAAGAAGGCAAACGCATGTTGCCAGTGAGTGCACCTATAGTGACTTCCTCAAATGTCAACCCCTGAATTTCAAGGGTACCGAAGGAGTTGTTGGTCTTACTCAGTGGTTCGAAAAGATGGAATCTGTTTTCCATATCAGCAACTGCAGAGTTACATGTCAAGTCAAGTTTACAACATGTACTCTACTTGGAAATGCTTTGACATGGTGGAACTCCCACGTAAAAACTGTTGGTCACGATGCTGTTTATGGAATGCCATGGAAAACACTAATGAAGATGCTGACCGACAAGTATTGTTCTAGAGGCGAGATCAAAAATCTAGAGATCGAAATATGGAACCTGAAGGTTAAGGGAACAAACGTTGCAAGCTACATACAGCGCTTCCAGGAATTGGCACTGATGTGCGGAAGAATGTTTTTCGAGGAGTCCGATCAAGTAGGGAAATATGTTGGGGGACTTCCCGACATGATTCAGGAAAGTGTGATGGCATCCAAGCAAAAAACAATGCAAGATGCAATTAAGTTTGCTACTGAATTGATGGATCAAAAGATTCGCACATTTGCTAAAAGGCAAGCTGAGAACAAAAGGAAACTTGACAACGACAACCTCCCAAGAGGCAAAATATGGCAAGGGCTTATTCTGCTGGGTCTAGTGAGAAGAATAAGTATGCGGGGACGCTACCGTTGTGCAACAAGTGCAAATTTCACCACAATGGCCCGTGCACTATAAAATGCGCAAACTGCAAGAGGGCCGGTCATTTGACCTGAGACTGTTGGAGTTCTACTGCTACTAACAATCAAAGGACCCTCACTTGCTATGAATGTGGGAATCAAGGGCACTACGAAAGTGATTGCCCAGAATTAAAGAATTAGAGCCATGGAAACCAAGCTGAAGGTACTGAAGCACGTAGAATGGTGTATGCCTTAGGAGGAGGAGAAACCAATCAAGACATTGACGACATGGAAGATGGTATCAATGCTTAGATTCTATTCCTTTAGGGTTTCTCGTTGTAATTTCCTTTAAAATCCTATTGTGATGTACGAATGATTTCAACTTATCTATCAATTAATGTATCGTATAAATTTCATCAACTTTACTTTAACTTTCTATTATGCAAGTTAAATTGTAACACTATTTTGACGAAAATGAGCATTGCATCGTTAGTCCTCAAGTATACATGGCCTGATCAACTATGTATAATTCAGGAAGGATCATGTCATGCTGAGTAGTAGTCACCTTAAAACTTCGTGTCAAGAAACAATTTTCCACTTATATCAAGCTTTGTGTGCATATTCATAAAACATAATTATCACGTTGAACCAAACTAATAATCATAATAACTAAGTAAACTCTTACATCATCTTATACCAAATCTTAAGCCGAAGAGCCCAAGACGCATCGTTAGTCACCTTAGGACAATCCGTCGGCAAGTGAAACCCACACCTCTTCACCAACGCCATTACGGAAGGCAACTCAACCTGAATTTCGGGACGAAATTCTTTTAACATGAGGAGACTGTAACAATCAGCATTTTTACGTCTTTTTACGTCAATAAATATTCCACTATTTATTTTAAACTTTTACGCGTTTACTTTTAATTTTTAACGTTTAGTTAAATCGCGTAAACTAAAAATCAACATTCAACGTAAACGGGTATCAAACAAATAAAAGTTTACGTCAAGCAAGTGTCATATAATTATTTTAAGAATAATTATTAACTTTTCATATTTTATGTTTATCGGTTACGTAAAACACTTACGTTTCGCAATAAAATACATTTAGGCATACCCGGAAATACCTATACCCATCTATAGTCAAACAAATACCCACTTTTATACCCAATACCCAAAAACTAACTCACTTTTCACTCCTCTAAGCCTCACAACCGGATCTACATGTATACATAACCAATAAACCTTTTAAACCTTAAACAAGTACTTCCATATTAATTAAAACCTTACACAAGATGTACCCTAATCTCTTTACTTCATAAATTGGCACATCACTCTTACACCATGTACTAATACCATCTCTAAAACCATGTGTTAAGGTAGTATACTACAATACAAGTTGCTATAAAGAGAAAGTCTAAGGAAAGATTAAACACACATAATATTGCAAGCAAACTTTCACACACAAACTCTCTCTATAAACACCATACCCACGGCTCAACCTTAATCCTTTAGGGTTTCTTATAAATTTTACTCTAGCAAGATATAAGTGTTCAAGGCTCATTAGTATTCATACCTAAGTTTTTTAGGATTGATTTGGAAGCTTGGGTTTTGGTTTAACAAGGGTTATACAAGAAAGAAAGTTGGGGGTTTTTCATTTTAGGGTTCGAATTTGGGTTAGCCATTTGGGTTGATTCCTTGCTCTCTTGATCATCCTACGAATCTCTAAGGTCTATTTAAACTTTAACATTTCCATTCATTCATTTACATGTCTTTACATACTTGATATATATGTTAATCACCACCTAGGTTTATTTTTATGATTTATGAAATATTACAAGTCATATATGGTTCGAATCTTATGAATATGTTTGTGAAATAATACTTAAAATGGAAGTACACATCTTATATAAGTGGAAATTAATTTATATGTTTAGATTATAAATTAATTTGTGTTGAAAGTATTATTTACAAAAATTATGTACAAAGATCATAAGGACTTGTTATACTTGAACATATTCTTGGACATACATTAAAGGACTATAAATATACACAAGTTAGTGTGTTAATCATATTAGAAGACTTGTAGCATTTTAATTAAGTGAAAAGTGTATAAAATAAGTTTATAACATTAATTATGTAAAAACCTAAAAACTACTATTTTCCTTCGTTTAATAAAATATTTATTTTATAATTTATTAAAATAGTACATATTATGAGGATCGTAAAGATATAAAGAACTCGAAAAACAGAGCTATAAGGAAGGATATATGAGTTTTACAAGTTTAAGTTTTATAAAAATACTTTTATAAACAGGTTACTGTTCACACTTCGACATAGATTTTATAAAAATATGTGGGTATTTTATTTGAATAGATATTCTCGCCAGGATTCCAAATCTATAAAGAACGCTAAAAACAGAGTTAAAACGAGTAAGTTAGGAGTTTTCAAAGTTTACGTAAAAGTATATATATATTTTCAGTTTTATAAAATTATAAAAACTGTGAGAGTTTTCCAGCAGAAACTGAGACATGATTTTTGAGGGCCTTTGATTCTAATTTGGACAAAGTGCAAAACTACAAAGTTGTTCAAAATGACGTTTTACGTTAACCTTTAAATTTTCATAATTTATCGACGTATAGATATTTAATTAGAAATAATAAAAGTTGTAAAACTTTTATAAATAATTTTCTGCACTTTTATAAAAATACTACGAAGCGGTTAGAATTTTAATACATGGTTTACGAGTGTTTTCGGGTCCGTTTGGGCTATAAAAACCTTAAGAAATATTGTCGTATCATTTATATAATATTTATATATGTTTTTAACTTTATAAATATTATTTTATAAAACAATTAAACTATTTATATAATGTCATTATATAATCAATAAAAATACTAAATGAAGTATTATTAACAAATAATCAATTGTTGGAAAATGATAACATTTTATTTCACAAGTACGAATACGTAGGTATTTATTTAACAAAGTACAATTTAAATATTGTTTTGACTTTCTAAACTAAACAAATAATCAATTTTTGACTTTCTAAACTATTAGGTGGTGGTGTAACTATTTAACTTGCAATGTTGTATTTATATTATATACATTATACCTATACGACATATAATTAATTAGGTTGCATTCCGGATCGGTTGCGGCATTCCGGATCGGTTGCGACGGTTACTTTGTTGTTTTTGCGATAATCACTACTTTCACTAGAGCTGAGTTTATAGCCCCTCTTTAACTTGTTTTACATTTATTTTACCAATCTCGGGGGAGAATACATGCTCGTTACAACTTGTTTACATATTCATTTACAATCTCTTTTGCATATTTGTTTGCATACTTGATTTCGAAACTTGGTTACACACACACTTACAAAACTGTTTATATACTCATTACAAACTCATTTACAATGGTTAGTTACAAACTCGTTTACATACTCACTTTACTTATGGACGCAACAACTTTACTTTAATTCAAATGATTACGGATTAACTTAGGTTGCATGAACTGTTAATTACTTGGAGGGTAAGCGCGAGTGATATAAAATAGATCTATTTGGGATTGACAACCCCCGTTCGGGTGATTAGCTCTCACTAGTTCGAGATCGAACTAACAAACGTTATACCATGTCGGATCACGACTGGCTTAGAGCCTCAGGGCCAGCATGACATACACATGAACTTTTACCGTGCCTTGAATAAAGTGGCATACTGATACGTCTACGTCGCAGTTTCATGAACTTAGGGGAATAATCGTAATCACACTTTATGTTGCATCTAGGCAATACACACTTGAAACATTATGGGACATTATGCTCATTACAATTATCATACTCTTTGAAAACATTGCGGTCCAACATTATGCTTACAATTTTGGTGGCTATTATAAGGATTGAAATGGTCACGCACACTTTACAAATCTCGGATTTGAATATTTTAATAAATGAATTTTGTATGGTTTGTGTCTATACATTTTAAGAAAACCTATATATGTAAGTTTATGCGTTGCAAGTCTTGTATGGGCGGGACTTGTAACACAGTAAACCTATATATATAGTTTTGGGTTTTACATTTACATCTACTTAAACCTATTAACTCAAGACTTATATTTAGTAGACTAGACCAAATGATTATATAATCTAGGTTTATATAATCTAAGTTGATAAGCAAAAACCGATAAGATAGGTTATAACAGGATTGCAACATAAGCTTGAGATTAAAAAGACAACGATCATACCAAACACTTATTCATTATCATAACATCACTGAGTAGTCATGAGAGATTTAGCCTCTCATGGCTAAGTGGTTCATAACATAGCTTGATTCAACAATAAACTTTATTATTTCACTAAACTAGTATGATGATCTTCTTCATTCTTGGTTGTTTGATCTTGATTTCTCTATGAGGGTAAGGTGTTTATGCTTGGTGGATGATTTGGAAAGGGGTTATGAGAGAAGTGGTTTGTGTGAGATTGTTATATGAAGGAATGAAGAAGGGATTGATATGATTTGCTTGAAATTCGTCCCCTATTTATAGGCTGTGTGAGGGGTGAAAGTGCGGTGCACAAAGATATTTGTGCGGCGTACTTGGTGATTAAATGCGAGGGAATTAAATGTTTAGTGAAGAAGTGCGGCGCACAAGAGAATATGTGCGGCGTACTTGGGGTATTAATGTAACAGCATTTAAGTCTTCATTTATTCTTCGTAGTCAGATGGGAAGTGCGGCGCACAAAATAGTAAGTGCGGCGTACTTGTGGAGTTAATGCGTTTATTTAAAAATTTTTGACTAAGTCTTTATTTCATGACTTGAGGATAAGTGCGACGCACAATTGGTAAGTGCAGCGCACATTTGCACTTTAGAGCTTAAACATTATCTTTTCTTTGTATATTGTTTTCTTTAGCATATAAATACTCGATCTTTGTTGTGTTTGAGCTTGGAATATCTTCAAGTGAACCTGCAAGCAATTCATGCTATTAAGTATCGAAACTTCACGAGAAATGATTAAATACATGCAAATAACGCCACCGAAAACATGTATAATTTAGGCATTATCAAATCCCTCCACACTTAGCTGTTGCTTACCCTCAAGTAATCAAAGCGAGAAAATAAAATCATTTGTCGTGGCGTGAAGAAAATTTGGATTTTACAAGTGTTTACCAGTTTAGATAACTTTTCAGGCATTGACATATAACTAAGCACCTCATATAGGGAATGTGTTTGATTTAGAATCCACTCATTTCACTCAGATAGGGTTTTATATATTTTTTTAGAGACACTCAATTTACACAGACATAATCTAGACAGCTTCCATAGGCTTGTACTTGACACATAAACCTGACCGAAGGGTGGAACTTGATACTGAAATAGGAGCATATACTAATCTTCATGTGCCAGAACTTAAACCTTTATTTCTTTGAACTACTATATATATATATATATATATATATTATTTTACCAATAGGATAATAATAACTAAGGCTTGGCACATGACTTCATCTTTCAACTTAACTTCTTTACTTAGGTATTTCAGCAACTCAGCTCTAAAAGGGAGCACTTGCAAGAACAGGGGGATTTGCGGGATTCATAACATATGATTAATCAGGCTTCGGTCTAGTAAATGATGATCAAGCACAAGTTCTAGAGCTTTTAAATTACCGGCTCACTCTTAATAATTATCAACCAATACCATTGCTCCAGAAAAAGCGACAAAACCACATATACACATCCATAACGATGGAATAGATACATATAATTGCTCACTCCTTAACTCGAACAAGCTAAAGGCATTAATTATCTTGGGTACCAAAAGTGGGTACCTAAATATTTTAAAGGCTTAATAATTCTCACAATTTAGTGGACTAGGTTGTGCTAGTTATAGTGTCAATCCGGTTGGATTTGCCTTACTAAGAGCATTTTTTTAATTTTGAAAGCATATATATATTAATTTTGAGATTTTTGTTTTTGAAAGCATCGGTTGGCAAAAATTTTGGCTGGGCAAACATGGAGGGATATTTAATTTTTCCTATTTCGCTCCCCTTTACACTTAAGTTGAACGTTGCCCTCAATGTGATAACTGATAATAGAGATAAAATAGGGAAAATTAAGGGAAAACATTACTTCCCGGGGCATAGAGAAATCTAGCTGCGAGAGAGCTATCCTTGAACAGACTTCATAATTTTCCAAATCTTTAAGCTATATTACCTGCATAAAAGTAAATACAAAAGCACACAAAAAGAAAATATTTTTGTTGTTTTTTTAGAAAATAAATAAAGGATATGAAGAATGGAAGAGGAACTCCTCTACACTTAAGTGAAGCAATGGTTGCCTCCCGAGAAGCGCTTAATTTTTTAAGAGATTCTTTAGCTAGACTCGAACTTGGTGAGTCATTCTTTGGGAAAGAAGTGAGTAACTGCTTCCCTTTTGTCATTATAATCTTTTTCTTCATGATATAGTTTGAGTCGATGGCCATTAACAATAAATGTTTTCCATCTTTCCATAGAGTTTAACATACCCGAATGGATATTGATGTTTTACTACGTATGGTCCTAACCAACGGGATCTGAGTTTCGGCTGTTTGAATTTATACTTTGAGTGAAAGAGCAGAACCTTGTTTCCATGTTTGAATTCTTTTCTCATTCTTAGTTTTCTATCATGCCAGACTTTGGTTCTTGCTTTGTATAATCGAGAGTTTTCATAGGCTTGATGTCTAAGTTCATCTAATTCGTGTAACTGGAACATTCATTTTTCACCAGCAGCAATGAGATCTGGATTACAATTCTTCAAGGCCCAGTATGCACGGTGTTCAATTTCAAATGGTAAGTGGCAGTTCTTTCCATATATGAGTTTGTAAGGTGTGGTACCGGTAGGTGTTTTGTAAGCAGTACGAAAAGCCCACAGAGCGTCATCAAGTTTTCTTGACCAAATAGCAGGATTGTCTTTAACAGTCTTTTCAAGAATTCTTTTAAGAGATCTGTTCGTGTTTTCAACTTGACCACTAGTTTGAGGGTGATATGATGTATAGAAATAGTGGTTAGCTCCATATATTTTCATAGTCTTTTCCATTATTTTGTTGCAGAAGTAAGTACCTCGGTCGAGATTAGAGCTTTGGGCATTTCGAAATGGCAGAGTAATTTCTTTAAGAAAGTGACAACAACACGAGCATCATTGGTTGGTAAAGCTTGAGCTTCGGCCCATTTAGATACGTAATCAATAGAAACAAGAATGTATTCAAACTTATGCGATTTTGGGAATGGTCCCATAAAGTCAATACCCCATATATCGAAAATTTTACATACTTTAATGTTGTTTAAGGGCATCTCATTACGTTTTGATATATTTCACGTCTTTTGGCATGCTTCGCAAAGTTGAACTAGAGTATGAGCTTCCTTTATGATTGTCGGCCAGTAAAAACCTGAGTCTAAGACCTTTTTAGCGATTATATTGGGTCCATAATGTCTACTAGTTGGTCCGTGGTGACATTGATCTAAGATTATTCGGGTTTCTAATCCGGATACACAGCGTCTGATCATTCTGTCAGAACATACTTTGAAGAGGTAAGGTTCTTCCCAAAAGTAGTGTTTAAGGTCAGAGAAGAATTTGTTCTTTTGTTGATATGTCATCCCTTTTTGTATAATATCAGCTACCAAGTAGTTTGCAAAATCTGCGAACCAATGGTTTTCAATCTCTTGTTAATTTCCCAAGGTTTCTCTAGGAAAGTTATCATCCACTTCACTGTCATCACTTGACTCGTCATTTTCAATTCAGGACAAGTGGTATGCTGCGATATTTTCTGTACCTTTTCTATCCTTGATCTCTATATCAACTTCTTGTAAGAGTAGTATCCAACGAATAAGACGTGGTTTAGCATCTTGTGAGGGAAAGAATGTTTAAATATGGTGCTTAGGGAAGTTGTAACTCAAGCCTAAAAGATAGTACGAAATGCCTTAATAAAATTAGAGGGAAATGAGCTTATTTGAATTCTATGCTTTGTCAGATTGTACTTTGGGCTTAAATGAGTTGTACATTGATTTAGGAGGGAAAAGATATTTAAAAGTTATGCATTGTACACTTATACACATGCCTTAAAAGCTTGTACCTTTGTATTGTATGTAAACATTACATATAGTTAGGGTTTTGTTATAAACGTTAACGTATAAATCCGTTTTGTATTAAATATTATGAAAGGTACGTTAAATAGATAACGTATGGTAAAATGGTGATTAAAACATATTATAATGTTTACTTTACATAAACGTTGATGGAATTGGAATTAGTAGGTTGCGTGAGCTCATTTACTTTGGTAATGTAAGTTACGTTACATTATGGATGGAAAAATCTTTCCATGAAAATGGTTGCATCTAATTTAATAGATGGAAATTACACTGAGAAAAATTGCATCTAATTTAATAGATGGATAATTACATAGAAGAAAATTGTGGGTTGTTATAAAGATGCGCATCTTTATAATGCTAGAGCATTTTATCGAGGTTGTTTAGGCATTTGTAGAAAGAGTCTCCGAAGACAGAAAAATCGTCCATGAATACTTCGACGGATTCTTCGATCATGTCATGAAAGATTGCAAACATGTATCTTTGGAATGTAGCTGGGGCATTGCATAGCCTGAAAGGCATTCGCTTATAAACGTACGTTTCGAAAGGACATGTGAATGTTGTTTTTTCTTGGTCCATAGGATCGATAAGAATTTGAAAATATCCAGAAAAACCATCAAGGAAACAGAAATATTTATTTCCTATGAGTCTTTCTAACATTTGATCCATAAATGGCAAAGAGAAATGATCTTTTGCGGTTGCTTCATTGAGTTTACGATAATCGATCCATACTCGCCAACCCATAACAGTTCTTGTTGGGACAAGTTCATTATTTACGTTGGTGACAACTGTAATACCACCTTTCTTTGGTATACAGTGAATATGACTAACCAAAGGACTATCGTTAATTGGATAAATAATACTGGTATCCAAGAGTTTCACGATTTCTTTTTAACAACTTCTTGCATGTTTGTATTTAACCTTCTTTGTTTTTGGACAACTGGTTTCTTGTCATCCAGAAGTTGTTTCTTATGTTTACAGAATGATTGACAGATACCAGGAATGTCTGTCATTTTCCAAGTAAAGGCTTCCTTATGTTTTTTAAGGACGGATGCAAGTTTGCTTTTGTTTTGAGCAGATAGTTGGGATGATATGATTACAGGAAGGAAAGATGGTTCTTCTAAGAATACATATTCCAAATTATCAGGAAGAGGTTTAAGTTCAAGATTTGTATGATGTTCTTTGAGAGATGTTTTGATTTTATAATCAGTGTTGATGATGATTTTCTTGAATGGTGGTTCTTCAGTATCGGATTCAGATTCAGAATTTTCACCAGCATCCATTGCCATGAATTCATCAAATTCAAGAAAAATTTCTTCTTCGAGAAGGGTTCCTTCGATGGAATGGAGGATTTTGCTTCCTTCGTCTAGAAGAGCATCGAAATCTTCTTCTAAGATTTCATCGATAACATCGATACTAAAACAGGTATCATCGTTTGAGTAAGAGTGTTTCATTGTAGAGTCGATATTAAAGATCATTCATTCAGTCCTAACTCCAAGATTGAGTTGTTTCTGTTTAACTCAAATAACTGCATCAGCAGTGTGAAGAAAAGGTCGTCCCAAGATGAGGGGAACTTTGCTGTCTTCTTCCATTTCGAGAATAACGAAATCTGCAAGAAAAGTGAATTTACCATCTTCGACGAGCATATTTTCAGCTATTCTAATAGGGTATTGGAATGATCTGTCGGCTAATCTTACGCTCATTTTTGTAGGTTTAATAGTTTCTAGAGATAGTTTTGCATATAAGGAATATGGCATAAGGTTAATACTAGCACCAAGATCGGCCAAAGCATTGCAGGAGAAAGTTTTGTTGAAATTACATGGAATAAGGAAACTTCCTGGGTCTCCGAGTTTTGGTGGAAATTTATTTTGGATCATCGCTGAACTAAGCGACAGAAATTTGTTCAATCTTATGCTTGTTGCTTATGAGTTCTTTAAGAAATTTGCCATAGTTAGGCATTTTGGCTAAGACGTCGACAAGAGGTACGTTGATTCGAACGGCTCGAATCATGTCAAGAAATTTTCCGTATTGGGCCTCCATTTTTTCTTTTCTAAGGCGTTGAGGATACGGGATCTTTGGTTTGTATGGTTTGGGTAACGGTGTTTCTTTAACTGGTTTTATGGGTTGAGTTTTTGGTTATGGTGTAGGTTCATCGTCTTCATCATCGTTATCGAAGTTGATAGGGTTTTCGAAATTATTCTGTTGATCATTCGGGTTATTTGGTGGATTATAGGATTTCCCACTTCTTGTGAATACGACATTCACATGCTCATTATGAGCTTGCGGTGGTTGGTAAGCTTTGCTACCTCGTGGGTTTAGTTGAGTGTTGCTTGGAAGAGATCTAGAAGGTCGACCAGATTGCTTGTCATCGAGTTTGTCGAACTTAGTTTCAAGGTTTTGGATTGAAGCTTGATATTTTTTGCTACTGTTTCGAGTTGAGTTTTGAGGTCCATGAATTTTTTTTGACAAAGGCGTTGGTTGATTGCTGGGATTTCATGAAATCGTTGAATTGTTTTTGAAGATCGTATGGTTTATCATCGGTATTGGATCGGTAGTGGTCTCGGTTGTAATCATTCCGTCCGCTTGAACGCCAATTATCGCGATTCGAGTCTCGGTCGCGGTAATCATTGTAAAAATGAGTCTTACCAAAAGTTTGCATGAATTTAGGTTCTTCTTCACGGGACAAAGGCATGTCATCATCGTCAAGATCGGGTATTGGTTGTTTAGCATGAGATTGGAGTTCTTTGTACTGAGCATCTATTTTTATGGCCATGGCATCCATTCAGGCCATAATTTTGTCATTATTGGTATTATTATTACCTTCATCGGCGAAAGCAACAGTTTTATTAAGAGACGATTTGGTTTTTTGATTTTTAGCCCAATCGAGCTTGAGTAGGACTTTATCTTCGAGAAGCTGATAAGCTTGATTTGGTGTTTTATAGAGGAAAATACCACCAGCTGCGGCATTTAAAACTTCTTGGGTTATTTCACTAAGACCATGATAAAAGATTTTGATAATATTACCTTTGGAAAGGTTATGACCATGGCAGTTTCAGAGCATTTCCTTCATGCGAAGCCAAGCATCGGTTAGAGATTCGTTTACATGTTGAGAAAAGGCACGAATTTCTCGGAGGAGTCGGTCAAAAAGGGCTGGGGGGAAAGAATCAGCTAATGAAAGCGGTCCAAAGTTAATCCCATGTTTTGATAGTTCCCTTGTTGAGTTTGTCCAGCCATGTTTTTGCTTCTCCAGTGAGTGATAGGAGAAACATGATCAGGCAGACAACTTCATTTTTGGTATCTCTGTATTTAAACATATCGCAGATTCCGAGGAATCATAAATGTGTTTTTGAGGACCGGTTTTGGTTCTGCCATCAAATTGGTTTCCTTTGACAAGAGTCAAATGGTTACCTTTAATAGCAAATTCGTTTGCGGTTTCAGGAATGGTGATTGCGGAACCGGGAGTTGGAGCGACAACATGATCGGCAGCCCACATGGGTTCATCATCCATTGGATCATAATTTCAAAGAATATCAAGAAAGTGACGGAAGTAATTGATGTTGAGAATTTACGGATAGACAATTCTCGGGTGTTGAGGTAGATCGTTTCTTTGATCGAATGGAACTCTTCTGTTTTCGATTCAGAGTGCGTTCAGGTTCGGGTAAAGGTTCAAAAAGTTTAGAATTAGAAGCATGTGTATGCATCCAAAGGAAAAATTGTTTGGGTCAGTTTGCCAGAAAACTGTACGGTGATTTTTTTTGAAAGAGAGGGGGAGTTAAAGTAATTTTCCAGATTTGACTACATAATAGCTTTAAAAAAAAATCCCCGGCAGCGGCGCCAAAAACTTTGATGTGTTTCAAAAGCTTTAAATTTATAATGACTGAAAATACCAATCATATTATAGGGAAACACACGGGTAAAAGTATAACTCATGTATGTAGTATAATCTTTTTTAGGTAAGACCAGGTCGTCCACAGGGATTTGAGTAGTATTCTAATAATCAGAAAAACAGACTTTAATAATTTTATAAATAACTTTTTAACAATGATAATAAAGATGACTACTCGGATAGTTGAAAATAATTTATAAGTATTGGAAATGATCTTGAAAATGGAACCTTTAACTTACAAAAAGGATTTCTTGTTAGAAAATATTTTCACAAATTAACTTAATTAACTCAAGACTTATATTTAGTAGACTAGACCAAATGTGTCACTCAAATAGTTTAGTTACTTATTATATCAAAGCTTATTTTGTTTACCAATTTATGAAAGTGGATTTCTCAACACAGACGATAAAGATCATAGACAAATCTTTAAAACCACATAGATCATAACGAGGTCTTTCGACCTATACCGATATGATTATATAATCTAAGTTGATAAGCAAAAATCGATAAGATAGGATATAACAGGATTGCAACATAAGCTTGAGATTAAAAAGATCACGATCATATCAAACACTAATTCATTATCATAACATCATCGAGTAGTCGTGAGAGATTTAGCCTCTCATGGCTAAGTGGTTCATAACATAGCTTGATTCAACAATAAACTTCATTATTTCACTAAACTAGTATGATGATCTTCTTCATTCTTGGTTGTTTGATCTTGATTTCTCTACGAGGGTAAGGTGTTTATGCTTGGTGGATGATTTGGAAAAGGGTTATGAGAGAAGTGGTTTGTGTGAGATTGTTTTATGAAGGAATGAAGAAGGGATTGATATGATTTGCTTGAAATTCGTCCCTATTTATAGGCTGTGTGAGGGGTGAAAGTGCGGCGCACAAAGATATTTATGTGGCGTACTTGGTGATTCAATGCGAGGGAATTAAATGTTTAGTGAAGAAGTGCGGCGCACAAGAGAATACGTACGGCGTACTTGAGGTATTAATGCAATAGCAATTAAGTCTTCATTTATTCTTCGTATCAATGGGAATCTGCGGCGCACAGAAATTATAAGGCTGCGTACTTGTGGAGTTAATGCGTTTATTTGACTAAGTCTTTAATTCCATTGACTTGAGGAGAAGTGCGGCGCACATTTGCACTTTAGGGCTTGAACTTTATCTTTTCTTTGTACATTGTTTTCCTTAGCATATAAATACTCGATCTTTGTTGTGTTTGAGCTTGGAATATCTTCAATTGAACCTGCAAGCAATTCATGCTATTAAGTATCGAAAGTTCACGAGAAATGATTAAATATATGCAAATAACGCCACCGAAAACATGTATAATTTAGGCGTTATCAATGAGTTTACATCTTACCTCCTAACTGGACAAAAATAGTTCGAGATGGAAAAATGCGTATGAGTGCTAGCACCGAATTGAACACGAACACAAGATTCTGCGAGACACGATAGAAGCCAAAACCCAAACGCGAACTGGTTGATCAACCTGTGTACGTTCCAAACTCGAACAATCCCAATGTGAACCGTACCCGCACTCTGATTTTGGTACACGTTCACAGCTCCAACCTTTATTTTGGAGTGGCGGCAATTTGTTTTCTTTCTTTTAGTTAGGACAATGTTATTGTGTTATGATAAGGCAAATATTTTATATAAATATGAATGGGGTGCACTGGCCTTCGAAATCAACGGAACTTGGAGCAAAAGAAACGTTTAAATTAAGAAATGATTTGGAAGTTAGTCAATCAGTTTTAAAGTTTGACAGGATGTAGAGTAGTTAAATTTCTTATTTTTTATTGAGATTTTATTTTCTTAAAGTGATACAAATTTTAGTTTAAAGAAAGGATACAGTGTATATGATTTGTTTCTTTCTATTTATTTTACCATTTATTTCTACCTATTAATATTACTACTGTAATATTAAATTTATTATTTTTGTTATATATGATTGTCGCCGACATACGAGGAGAATTTAGGTATGACCCATTAACACTTTCACTATTAGAGTTACATGGTTAGTGATCCATTTAGGCTCTAAATTATTTTTATTTTTTCGCTTTAAATATGAAATGTACAATTTATGTTTATAAAAAAACGTAAATACTTAGAGATTTCATCGAAGCTAACACAACTAGAGGGAATAAAATGACTAAACCTCTTAACACCTAATATAACTCGATTTTTTATGTTTTAAGAATAACATATACACATAAGCTTAACTAGACGACGAATGTCGGGTTAATAGTCGTATGTGGCAAATCGGATTTGGTGACGAATGTCACAATTTGACCCAAGAAGTTGGAGTTTCCACACAAAAACATTGTAAGTATACCTCTAAACACCTATTGAGTACCTCCATTTGACCATCCGACTGGGGGTGGTAAGCAGTTGAATGTGCTAGGAACGTTTTGTGGGCTTGGAATAATTCCTTCCAAAAATTGCTTAGAAAAATGGGGTCCCTATCTGAAATAATTTTATCCGGCATGCCATATATTTTGATTATGTTATCAAGGAATGTTTGAGCCACCGTAAAAGCATTTATACGGGTGTTTAAGATGGATAAAATGACCGAATTTGGTTAGCTTGTCAACCACGACTAGTATTGTTGTAAACCCTCCTGATTTTGGCAGGCCTTCTACGAAGTCCATCGAGATAGTGGACCAGTACCTTTCTAGAATTTCAAGTGGTTGGAGCAGCCCCGGAGATGCAGCCGTGTCATATTTGCATTGTTGGTAAATATGGCACTCTCTTACAAAATTTCGGATTTACGCTTGCATTCCTTTCCAGTAATCTGTCCTTGCAAGCCTTTGAGTAGTGGCATGAAATCCTATGTGACCTCCTAGCCCACTAGGATGGAAAAAATCAATCAATTCTCTTCGAAGGTCTTTGTCATCCCCCACCACTAGTCTGCCTTTACGCAACAACATGTCATCTTCCAAGTAGTACTTCTTTACCCCCATTAGGTTGTTCTTTGATCACATCAATCAAAGCTTGCAATTTAACATCAGTAACCATGCTACGTTTAATCTTATCCTTCCATCCAGTAAATAAACTTGAAATTGCTAGGCAAGAGGAAAGGTTAGGTTCATGAGGCTTTCGGGACAACGCGTCGGCCACCTGATTCTCGTTGCCTTTTTGGTACAGAACTGTATATTGGAGTCCTAACAGCTTGCTTAACCATTTTTGCAACGCTTGGTGATCAGTTTTTATCACAAAGGGTCTACCCAACAAGTAGCCTTTTCACCGTTGAATGGCTGCGATTATTGCCAGCAATTCCTTCTCGTAAGTTCCTAACTACAAATGTTTAGGTCCTAAAGCTTTGCTGAAAAAAGCTATTGGGTGCATGTTTTGACTAAGCATCGCCCCTAACCCCACACCTGATGCATCGGTTTCAATTATGAATGGCTCCTCAAAATTCAATAACCCAAGAACAAGAGTGTGTGACATTGCTTCCTTTAACTTTTGAAATGCCGATGTTGCTTCAAGATCCTAGTGAAAATTTCCTTTTTTGAGCAGACTTGTCAATGGTTTTGCAATCTTTCCATAGTTTTGGAAAAAACGCCTGTAGTAACCGGTGAGCCTAAGAAAACCTCGTAATTCCTTGATATTTTTTGGCTTAGGCCAGTTGCCAATAGCTACAATTTTACTTGGATCAGCACTAACCCCTTCCCCGCTAATAACGTAACCTAAATAATCCACTTGCTTGCTCCCAAAAGTACATTTAAAAATTTTAGCAAATAAAGAGTGTTGTCTTGATGTTTGAAGCACTATTTGAAGATGTTTCAAGTGTTACTGCCATCCTTTGTTGTATATTAAAATATCGTCAAAGAACCCAAAAGAAATCTTCTCAAATAAGGCTTGAATATTGAATTCATCAGATTTTGAAAGGTAGTCGGAGCGTTTGTCAAGCCAAAAGGCATAGATACAAATTTATATAGCCCCTCGTATGTTCGAAAAGCTGTTTTCTCGATATCAAATTGTTTCATTCGGATTTGGTGATAGCCACTCCGCAAATCCAACTTAGAAAGAATTGACTCCCATGTAACACGTCAATTAATTCTTCTACTATCGGGATATGGAACTGATTCTTAATAGTGAGTTGATTTAGTTTTCTGTAGTCTACACAAAATCTCCACGAACCATCCTGCTTCTTGACTAAAACACCGGGGAAGCGAATTCACTTTGACTAGGCCTGATCACGCCATTGTTTAACATTTCTTGTACCAAGTCTTCAATGATGTTTTTCTGCAAAGATCCATACTTGTATGCCCTTAGATTGATCGAATTACTACCCTGCTGTAAGGTTATGCTGTGATCTAAATTTCTCTTGGGTGGGAGACCTTTAGGCATTCCAAACACGTCTTCGAATGAGCTGAGTAAGGCTTGAAGTTCCAACCCTTTTGGATCCTCTAAGTTTGAAAATGCAGTAGTTCCTAAATTGATGGACCACAACTGAGTACACCCCTCCTTTGATTTCAAGAGGTATGATTGTTCGTCACTCCATGTTTCTATATCTTTCCTTGTGGATTGGTTGTTGGCCTTATACCTTTGGTAGCCCTTGAGTTTTACTAATTTGTTTTCCCACATGAACTCCAACGAGAGCTGACCAAAGTTACATTTTATATCTCCTAACGTAGAAAGCTATTGTATTCCCAATACCATGCAGCAGCCTCCTATTAACATAGAAAGAAAATCCGAGCAAAATTGCACCCCTTGAACTACCCATTTTACTTCTTTACAAACATACTCAACTGGAATCTTGAATCCATCTGCTACAACCACCTCCATTAGTTTAATAGGAATCATTTTCACCCCTAATCTCTTAGCTAAAGACACATCAATAAAGTTATGAGTACTGCCACTGTCAACTAGCATCACTACGGGTTGCTTTTTAATTATTCCATGTACTTGAAGGGTATGTAAACCATAAGATCCAAGTAAAGCATGAATGGACACTGCTACATTATCCGAGTTTTCATTAGTTGTTTCATGCTGCTCAAGGTCTGTTGAAGTGTCTCCATCTAATGATTCCTCTTGAACTTCGGGACAAAGTAATATGTACAGCTTATTAGTCGTACACTTGTGACCCGGGACATATTTCTCATTACAAAAGAAACATTGGTTATTTCGCCTTTTTTCATCATATTCTCTTTGAGAAAGTTGTTTAATTGGGGTGGATTTGTTTTGAGATGGTTGATGCAACATTGTTTATGGTCTGGTAATGGATTTTGAGGGCTGTTTGATAACATCAAATATTTAATACTTTTTGGTTGCAAAATACCCCCCTAAAATACCTGCAAATGTTTCACTAACACTCAAAAAACGAGATATTTTCTGTTATTTTGTAGTTTTTAGGTGAAATGCAGAAAAGTAACAAGAAACAAGGGAAAAAGGACTTAAAGTGTAAATTCTGAAGAATGTTACGGCGTAACACCAAAAATGGTTACGCCGTAAAATAAATTAAGCAAGTACGAAGATCAAGGAAGACTTTACGGCGTAACACTATATCTAGTTACGCCGTAACCCTATATTTGGAAGGAAATCTCGTCAAAGTTATAGTTACGGCGTAACACGTTATCCAGTTACGCCGTAACCATGAAGATCCACAAATATGGAATGAAGATCACGTACATATGGAAGTTATATGAAGGTTACAGCGTAACACCATATCTGGTTACGCCGTAACAGCTGCTTAATTATGGAATGTCATGTAAGTTGGTTACGGCGTAAAACCTTTATTGGTTACGCCGTAACAGGTACGATATCTATAAATAGAGGCCTCATTCAAGCTATTCTGACATCACTTCCTCCACAGCCAATTGGAGAGGCGACAAAGGCTTCCAACCTTCGAAGAATTCCACCTAGAGTCTAAGGGAGATCACACTTTACTTACTTTTTGTATTTAATCATTCAAAATACAAATCCTGTTAGAATTATGAGTTTTCAATATATGATTTCTTATGTCTCTTACTGTGTTTCCGTTATCATAAGCGGCTAAGCACTTAAAGTGATGGCCTAGTTATGAATTTACTTTTGTTATGATTGTTTCCTGTTAAATTATGGTTTCATTAGATATTTCTTGACTATCATGTAACCCTGGGATTTGGTAGTACGGGTGGTTTGGACCTAGCTTGCCCTATTAATAGATTACCTTGTCATGATGGGATCCAATGGGTACTAGGGAGGATCACTAACTCTTTACCTGGTGTAGGAACTGACCGGTCACCGCACTTATCACTCGATACTTAAAAAGCACAAGAACTCTTTCAGAGGGGGTTAATAATCTTTATAGGTAATTAGATATGTTTTGGGAATAGTTGGGATTAATCACTGCAACCTAGATAACCTACCTCCTAGATGATTCATGACTGATTCAGTATCACGGGGAGTATAGGATAGACTGCATATGCACATTCAAGTCTATCGACCTTAGAAACCAGTAATGAAACTATAGTTTAACATTGCACATGAAATTGTCTTCATAACAATAGTAATGAAGTAACTAGGTTAACACGTTTTCTCTCTTGATATCTCTTATCCTTTTACTTTCCGTTATTTATTTTATTGGTATTTATTTATATCAAATCAATTCTAAAACCATTTTTAAAACGTGACATTTCAAATTAAAACTAATTACACCTTAGCTCTAGGGACGACCTCGGATTTACCATTCTATACTACCCACGATCGGGTTCTCTGCCCGTTAGTGCGTCGTTAGGTAGATCGAGTTTTATAAATTTAAAACTTGATAAAAATATATTTTAAAAGAAAATACGCATCAAGTTTTTAGCGCCGTTGTCGGGGAGCTAAAAATTAGAATTAATTTGAATATTTTCTCTTCTTTTTCTAAACTTTATATTTGCAGGAACCATGGCTGGAGTAGACGTCAATACTCTCACTATGGAGCAATACCTAGCATTGTTACTAGAAAACCAGGCACCGGGCATGGTTAAACCCGAAATCAGAGACAATGTTAATTTCGAAATCAAGAGTCAATTCATGCGCGAATTGAGGATGCTCACGATCACATTGATCGGGTCCTTAGCATCATTGGCTTATTTAACATTCTCAGAGTCTCTAAAGATGTAGTCATGCTCTGAGTTTTTCCCTTTACTCTTACCGGATCCGCAAAGCGATGGGTGGACAGACTAGCCCTAGTGACTATCAATACCTGGGAACTCCTCAAGAAGGCCTTTATCCAAAGGTATTGCCCACCTTCCATGACCACAAAGCGGCTTAAAGATATTCATAATTTCAAGCAAGAAGGAGACGAATCATTATACCAGACCTGGGAACGCTATAATGACCTGTTATACAAGTGCCCTACTCATGATATCAATAGTCATCAAAAGGTAAACATTTTCTATAAGGGTCTGAGCACTATGAACCGTCAATTGCTTGATTTACAGGGACCTATCCCCGGAATGAGACCAGTCAATACTCTCACAGTAATTCAAACCATGGCTGACCACTCTCAGAAATGGCACGACGGCTCAACAAGCAGGAATATCGGAAGCAGTAGTAGCAATGATGGACTATCTGCTTTAGTAAACAAGTTGGACAACCTGGGAAGAGACATGAAGAAACTAAAGGAAAGTGTTCATGCAATCCAGGTTGGATGCCAAATTTGTAAAGGACCTTACCTCGACAAGGATTGCCCCCTCAACGAGGAAGTTAAACAAATAGATGAGGTCAGATATGGGGAATTTGGACGAACAACGCCTTTTAATAGGAATAATGGAGGAAAACAAACCTTGGCCAAAACAGTTAAGAAATACATCGAGGAAGCCTCTTTAAGATTGGTAAAACAAGATGAATGGCTGAAAACTTTTTGCCATAACTTAGAAAAAAGCCAAAACCATCATAATGAAATCATCCAAGGTCTCAAGTTCAAGGTGACAACCTTGGCCAAGGAAGCAGTAACTAAGATAGATAAAAATGAGGATTGCAAAGCAATCTTCACTAGTAATGGTGCACCTCTATACAGCCGATTCTACTACTCTCTTGAAGAAATCGAGTACTTTTCGGCTAACTCTGGATTTTCAGATGATGATGAACTTAATGATGTTACATCAATCCCTTACAAAGATTTAAAACAAACCTCCCCAAAACAAACAACTACTCACTATGTAGAACCATACATTCCCCCAATTCCTTTTCTAAGGAGACTTGAACAACATGCCGAAGAAGCATTGATCCATAAAACCATGGAAAGCCTAAAGAAAATTAAGTCAAGTCGACCTTTCCTCAAGGAAATTAGGCAATCTGACGAGTATCCTAAACTTATGAAGGACCTGGTAGTCAACAAGCCATTAACCATGGAAAATGAAGACATTAGAATAAATCACAGATGCTCAGCCCTTCTCCTTAATCAACTACAACCGAAAGAGAAAGATCCTGGAAGTTTTATCCTACCATGCTCAATTGGAAGGTTAGACTTTAACAACGCTTTAGCAGACTTAGGAGCAAGCATTAGCATCATGCCTTTTTCTATGTACAAACGTCTAGGTATAAGGAGGCTTGAAACAATCAAAATGAATATAGAGCTTGCCGATAATTCTAAATACATTCCGAATGGGATTGTTAGGGACCTTCTAATCAAAATCGATAAATTTATTTTACCCTTTGATTTTATTATACTTGTTGTCCTTGAGGATTTTAGGATGCCTATCATTTTAGGAAGACCCCTGCTCACTACCACCCACGCTAAAATTGATGTCTTTAAGAAATCTATTTCTTTAGAAGTAGGAAACAAAAAAGTTAATTTTAAACTGAGAAACGATTTACATGACATGAAAAGTGAATCCGTTCTAATGATCCAAAGCAATAGCATAACAGAAGAGGATGAATTAATGAATATAGAATCTAATTTATTCACATACGAGATTGTAACTCAGGAAACATATGATGAAATAGCTCATAAGTGTTGCTTAAACACTCAAGATGTTATTGGAGAAAAAACTAAAACCATTTTAGGAAAGAAAAAATCACATTGGTGCGCCTCGATTTATCGACAAAATAATGGGATTCGAGAAGTATGGTCATCAAACGAAGAGTGTGACGGAGGAAGTTTATGCAATAATGAAATTAGATGTTATTAGGAAAGTAAGAATGATAATAACCGCGTAAGTATAGAATGGAATGATCTATGTTTAAATGATTGGTTAAAAGTTAAATATGGGGAAGTTGATGAAACGATGAAAAAGAAAATCCTTACCAAACATTGGAGGAAACAATTTAGAGTTGATTACGATGACAGCAATGACTTTTATGACCCCGACCAGTGCGGGGAAGGTAGAAATAATGAAATACGAGAGAGAGTAATTAATAACTTACATGATGAATGGTTCAAGGGGACGTCTGATGATGAGGACGACATTGAAGGGATAATTGATTATCTCGAACCAACGTCATATGATGGGTTTGTTGATTTAGATGAGGATGAATATAACAAAAGACGATGTAGGCTTCTTGGAATGCCGTACATAACACCACTTCCACTAATAATTGAACAAGTGGAAATCACCCGATATAGTCTAGGACTAGGAGAGGTTTACACAAAAGTTAAAGTTTTAAATATGGAGGACTTACCTCGGACTAGGAATAATATATCTACTATAAGGAGCGATATTGTGGATGAGGTTTACGAAAGTTATGTAGACGAAGTAACGTAGAATGAGCATGAGTCTAACTTAAAGACTCGTTAATAAACAAAAGGGCTTGTCGGGAGACAACCCGTCTTTTATTTAATGAAATTTATTTTTGTATTAGTTAGTTTGCATGTTTCTTACTTTATTTTGCAGAATACAGAAGCTAGGAGGAAATTATCGAGACCGTCTCGACTCATATTCATTTGGTAACCTTGCTGAATTTGCAACAGTTACGGCATAACCACTACAGTTACATCGTAACCACTAAAGGTACGACGTAACCCATTTCAAGGTAACCACTATGGTTACGCCGTAACCTCCTTCTAAAATCTTAAAAATTTAAGTTTTAAACATGTCTAAGCCTTGTATACGTAAATGGACTTTGTGGGTATGTTCTCTGGAAGCCCTTACGAGACTAAACTCGTCCACTTGGGCCACCAAGTGGTTTAAAAGGCTTGTTGCATGTGCTAAATGTATCCGTGATTCCTACGAAAGTGAGTTAGGTTTATATTTCCTGTACACTTCATAATTCTTGTAGAATGGTTTTATGCTTTGGTTTGTTTCTGTAATCACAGGGGATAAAGAGCTTGCGGGAAGACGGAGATAATCTAATAGATTTCCGCCTAATTTCAAATCTTGAAGCAATGCTCAGGGAGTTTCTTGTCTTAATTCTACTCTTTTCTTATTATTTCATTTCCTTAATGTACAATAGGGACATTGTACAAATCAAGTGGGGGGATGGGAGTAGAATTAATACTTGATGTATGTTTTGCCTTCGATTTTCTAATTTTCTTTGAAAATTATGCCAATTTTAAAATTTTTGACAAATTTTTATTAAATAACTAGAATTAATCATTGCCGAATCCACATTACCCTTTATTATTACTTGGTGAGATTTAAGCCTAATATTCCGTTTCCATCATATTACTCAAAAATCTACCAAAATATTAAGTGTGTCGGTAGTATTGTAGACTTTAAAACTTGGCATGTACATCTTCTCGAGACCTAATTGATTAGCAGGAATAGATAGTTCAAGAAGGCAACACTTAAGAAATCACCCAAATAGCCAATATGTGTGCGTTTATCGACTTGTTACACTGACTTGTCGACCTCCCGTGATAAACCCTTCTGTTGTACTCATTATTAGTGCGAGATACCCCTAGATCACCCATGTTGAGCCAATCTATGTTTTCACCTACTCTAAATGTTTCGTTACACCATTTCACCTTAGCATACCCTGTAGTCTTTATTTTCTTTGTGTTTAAATCTCTGGCTACTTAAGTCCATGGTTCGGGGGAATGGGAACGAGAATTCTATACTTTCGTGGAAGACCAATCAGTTATGATCTATCAAGACCCCCCTATATCACCACTTTTGACATTGTTTATCTCAAGTGGGGGGATGTACGTGTAATATCAAATGTTGCAGGGGCAATAACTAAAGATATAAACCCCTGTATCATTTGCATATTTACCATGAAGAAAAGAGGGTGCAACAAAAAGGCCACCCATGTGCTAAAAATGTAAAGATGGTGCAAAATAAAAAAAATGGAGCTAGTAACCTATAATTGCACCAAAACATCTCTGTAAAATGGAGCTAGTAGCCCACTATTACACCAATACTCATGAAGAATGGAGCTAGTAGCCCATTATTGAAGATCAGATTTTCAGAATTTGACTCTTGGACCCATAGATGGACAGTAGCTAGTTATGACAACCTTAGATTACTTCAGACTATTTGTTCTGTGTTTTTGCATTATCAACCATTAAATGTGTATCCCATGTCTATCCTAACCATTTATCACCCTTTAAATCACAATACCCTTGTTGCCTTTGAGAGTTATTTAGACCCTAATTCTAACTGGTGTAGATTGTTACTTCAAGCTAAGATATAATACATGCTATACTTGTGCAATTGAGCGATCACCCAAAAATGAAACACTAGACTAGTGGAGAGTTGAGTCAACTTTTTATGCCCCATTTCGTGATGTGTTCGGCTTTGATGTTTTCTAGCATAAGATTTCTTATAAATTCATTTTAAAGTTATTCTCAGAAATCTCTTTAATGAATGTTTTTTAACAGTTTCTCTCTCTACTTAAGGCCAAGCAGAAGTCAAGTGGGGGAATATTTGATAACATCAAATATTTAATACTTTTTGGTGGCAAAATACCCCCTAAAATACATGCAAATGTTTCACTAAAACTCAAAAATGAGATATTTTCGGTTATTTTGTAGTTTTCAGGTGAAATGCAGGAAAGTGACAAGAAAAAAGGGAAAAAGGACTTAAAGTGTAAATTCTGAAGAATGTTACGGCATAATACCAAAAATGGTTACGCAGTAACATAAATTAAGCAAGTACGAAGATCAAGGAAGACTTTACGGCGTAACACTATATCTAGTTACGCCGTAACCTTATATTTGGAAGGAAATCTCGTTAAAGTTATAGTTACGACGTAACACGATATCTAGTTACGCCGTAACCATGAAGATCCACAAATATGGTATGAAGATCACGTACATAAGGAAGTTATATGAAGGTTACAGCGTAACACCATATCTGGTTACGCCATAACAACTGCTTAATTATGAAATGCCGTGTAAGTTAGTTACGGCTTGACACCTTTATTGGTTACGCCGTAACAGGTACGATATCTATAAATAGAGGCCTCATTCAAGCTATTCTGACATCACTTCCTCCACAGCCAATTGGAGAGGCGACAAAGGCTTCCAACCTTCAAAGAATTTCACTTGGAGTCCAAGGGAGATCACACTTTACTTACTTTTTGTATTTAATTATTCAGAATACAAATCTTGTAAGAATTATGAGTTTTTAATATATGATTTCTTCTCTCTCTTACTGTGTTTCCGTTACCATGAGCGTCTAAGCACTTAAAGTGCTGGCCTAGTTATGAATTTACTTTTGTTTTGATCGTTTCCTGTTAAATTATGGTTTCATTAGATATTCCTTGACTATCGTGTAACCCTGGGTTTTGGTAGTACGGGTGGTTTGGACCTAGCTTACCCCATTAATAGATTACCTTGTCATGATGGGATCCAATGGGTACTAGGGAGGATCACTAACTCTTTACCTGGTGTAGGAACTTACCGGTCACCACACTTATCACTCGATACTTAAAAAGCACAGGAACTCTTTCAGAGGGGGTTGATCATCTTTATAGGTTATTAGATATGTTTTGGGAATAGTTGGGATTAATCACTGCAACCTGGATAACCTACCTCCCAGATGATTCGGGACTGATTCAGAATCGCAGGGAGTATAGGATAGACTACATATGCACATTCAAGTCTATCGACCTTAAAAACCAGTAATGAAACCATAGTTTAACATTGCATAGGAAATGGTCTTCATAACAATAGTAATGAAGTAACTAGGTTAGAACATTCTCTCTTTTGATATCTCCTATCCTTTTACTTTCCATTATTTATTTATTTCAAATCAATTCTAAAACCATTTTTAAAACGTGACATTTCAAATTAAAACTAATTACATCTTAGCTCTTGGGACGACCTCGGATTTACCATTCTATACTACCCACGATCGGGTTCTCTACCCGTTAGTGCGTCGTTAGGTAGATCGAGTTTTATAAATTTAAAACTTGATAAAAATATATTTTAAAAGAAAATACGCATCACTGTTGGTTATATGTAGGTCTTTTATAAGTGGTTCGAGGGTAGTTTGAAGATGTATGTGATGATGCGGGTAAGAACTTTGGGGATGGTAAAGCTGTTGGTGCAGGAGATATGGTGTTTTTGGTATGTGTCGATTAGTAGGTATTGTGTGTTTTGTGTTCAAGGGAACTTAACTGAGACTTGGGAGGTTGTAATCCAAAAAGAGCATAGTATGCTCCTTCTTGTATCTTAGCTAATTTCATGGCTTGATTAAGACTTTTTGGATCCAATAACTGAATGGTGTGTAATATTTCGTTTGGTAAGCCTCCCATATAAAAATCAAGTAACAATTCTGAAGGGACATTAACTTGATTTCGTAAGGCATTAAATTTAGAATTGTAATCATCCACACTTGATGTTCGTTTTAAATTTTTGAGTTCAATAAGGGGCTTGGAAACAATACCGTTAACAAATTGCTCTCTGAGTTCTGATAGGTACTCTTGCCAACTAATATTCTTCCCTTCCATGTCCTTCATAAAGCCTTTGTTCCATTCGAGTGATCAAATTAATAGCTATGATTCGAATCTTCATGTTTTCAGGAGTCTCGTCAAGCTCGAAGAACTGGTTATAACGATAATGCCAATCCTTGAACCCTTCACCATCGAATGAGGGAAACTCAAGTTTAGTCATTCGATTTACCAACTGGTACTCCTGTTTCTTTGGTTTTGAACTTTCCCCATCTGAATAAGAGAATTATACTTTTGGACCTTTGTTTTTTCTGTTGTGATAATCAGCAATAAGGATCTTCATACTCGATGACAAATCAAGAAAATCCTTGACGCTCATCTGTAATTGTTTTGTCACTTCTGTCAAGGCTGTGATGTTGTTGTTTAGCGACGTGATGGCATCTTTGTGGTTAGCAAGTTGGTGGTTGATTTCTGCGTACTTTTCCATGAGTTGTTTGTTGGTGACACGAACCATACACTAAGTAGGTGCCGGACCAAAGGCTCTGATACCACTAATAAGCACAAGCTTAAATCAATGGTGAGAAGACTCACTTTTTTTAGAAAGATGAACCAACAGAGAACAGCTCTGAGGTGGTTATCATATTGCATTCAAAATAAAAACTGCTTAGTCCATTACATTGCATAGTTGGGGTATATAACCCACACAGAACATTACATAACTGATTATAAAGAGACCAATTATAACATGACAGCTATCACCATACTGGTACCCTTTTATCTAATGAAAATAAAAAGTTATTTAACTTAAACACTTGTATACCAAAAAATTATGCGTAGCATGCTTTGTGCGACTATGGTACGATATATAGTCTATAGGATAAAACACGTCTAAAAAATTGAAGAATTCTAGTGAATTAAGGAGAATAGTCAAGAAGTTAAAATCGTTTTCCTAATATATATATATATATATATATATATATATATATATATATATATCAGAAAATCGTTTTCCTAATTTTTTTTTTGAACACAAATCGTTTTCTCAATAGAAAAGCAAAAATGGAAAATGAATATAGTTATGGGCTTGATAATGACGCTAACGTGATGGGTAACTTTTGGGCCCTATCTTATCTACTCACTGATCTTAAACTCTGAAAGGCTAAAAAACTTAAAAACATGAATGATACACACTTTCAGTTCAGAAGACAAAGCTTATATATAAGATAAGACTGTCATATGAAAAAAGAAAAATCTCTGATGATTGAACGTGTCGTAAAAAATAAGCATTTCCTTCTCTTGGTATAGGAAGAGTATTAAATAGGAAGTTTGTTCCATATTAAAAAGTGTAAAAATTAGTTAGTTAATAAATGTTGACATGTGTTCTTCCCGATGTTTTAAAACCCGGTTTTTTAATTGACATGACTTAGTAGCCGGTTCACCGGGTCACCGGTTCAATCGGTTGAACCGTCGGGTCAAACCGGTGTTATACATATATATACTTTTTCATATATTTAATATGTAGTGTTGTATGATCACATAATTTATCTTACGATCAATTGAATCGATGAATAATATTAAGCTTTTACTTATTAAATTTAGTTTTTAGGTTATATATGTACAAAATTATAGCAAAGATGTGCATGAACAATTAACTTATGTTTCCACGTTTTAATAGACTATATAAGAAGACAATATTAGTTGATGTTTTAAGTAAATTTTGACTATATTATAACCAACATTAGTCATCACATTTCATTTTGTCAATTAAATTTAGAAAGGTTTATAGAAAAAAAAAGTTTTTTTGTTAGATTTTAAAAAGAAAAGTCGTGACCCGGCCGAGTTTATCAAATCGGGTCAACCCAGGTCAACGAAAAACCGGCGGTTCAATCCGGTTCTCAAACAAGCAAAAATCCGGTCACATCCGGCCCGGTCTCCGAGCAGGTTCACAGGTTAACCGGTTCAACCAGTCGGGCCAACCCGGGTTTTAAAACATTGGTTTTTTCTTGCTTTTTAGGTGGGGTAAATGGATTAAATATAAATGAAGTTGAAAAAAAAATTATGACATGACCCCTATATTTATTGATGAACATCACGAATATTAATGAACACTCGGATATTGATGAACATTTTATATTGTTGAACATATGACGAAGAGTTTGTATAAACTCACAAGAAGTTTTACAACTACCTAGGCAGTGTACTTAACCGTTGTAGTGTAGTATAGGTAAGACTTGGAGGTTGTTATCGTTCTCTAGGTGAATAGGTCGGGAAGGATCGAACTAAACGTAACTAAGGTCCAAGGGGTTGAAAGAAGATTAGTTTTGTGTTTTAATATTTTTTTGAAAGGAATTAAAATCTCTGGTTTACAAGGGGTTTTTGTTTTAAGCTAATTAAATAACTAAAATAAATCTTAACTAATGTGTGAAAACTCGTATAGGTAAATAAATGTGTTTACTTAATCATGCATGATCCTTAGTTTGCTTCTCCTAATTCTATTGTTTTGTCACACTTGTGATGCGATGTGTAAGTATTTCCTAAGTCATGAACGAATTACACGAACCCGCCGTCTATGTAATATTCCGTTAACGCAATGCACAAGTAAGGTAGTATAAAGACTATTACAAGGCCCCTAAAAGTACATTACATGCATTAAAATACTTAAAAGGTGATCAACCATAGATGGGTAAGGTAATATGAAGACTGTTACCGATGGAATCCTTTCTATAGATTCATGTTTCCCTAGACGAAGCTAGTTTTCTAGAGCCTAACGCGCACACCCATCAACAAGAAGCAATATTAAAAGGATCTACAAACTAATTCACAGGCAGTCATAAGCAAACACTAATAAATCTAGCCTGACATGTTAAAGAGAAGCGAAAAACAATAATAAATCAGACAACACATAAATATATTGAAAGATTAAAAGATAAAGAACTTCACTGATCAAAACATGGAGTTTAGGTGGTTACAAAGGGGTTTGAGAACCCTAAAACGACCTAACTACTACTGATAATCGTACTCTAAAAGTTACTCCCGAGTTTGACACTTTAAAACCCTAAAAATAAGTTTGTATATATAGAAAAATGACGGCGACGACGTCGCTTTGTAATCCTGACGCCGTCGCTTCGCCGAATCTTCTAGGGTTTCACTATGTCGGTTAAGTCCTGACGCCGTCTCAAATATCTTGAGGCCGTCTCTTTGATGATATGACGGCGTCGCCAATATTTATGACGCCGTCTCCACATTGTGTGAGTAATTTCTCCATCGACCTTGGCGTAGAGTTGTAATCTTGTTCGTTTCTTCTCCAAATGAGCCCAAGTCATGTGTATTTCCTCCAAATGCCATCCAAGTGCCAAAAACACAAAAAAATGATTAAGCACGTATTTTGAGCATATTTGCATCATTTAGGGAGTTAAATGACTCCAAAAAGTGTATAAAATGACACCTCATCAAATACCCCTACACTTGGGATTTGCTTGTCCTAAAGCAAATGAGCTTTTCTACCTAGACAATAGCAATATTGGGGGCATTTAACTTACTTTTCAAAGATATATTATGACACAACCAATTAGACCTCGTAATTAAAAGCACGGAAAATATATACTAACACCTCACAATAAGTGTTTGGATTCTCTCTTTCTCTCGGGTGTATGGGAAACGGAAAATTAACACTTATTACATGTCATAGCATATAAATTACCATAAGCTACTATCAAAGAGGTCTTTTGGGGTGGATTTGGGGTGGTGGTGAGTTAATTAATATACAAGAATACATGCGAAGGCGTTGCTAAGCCAGGACTCAATCACACTAGGACTAAGATATACAAAACTATACATCAACCTCTTTCTTTTTCTTTTCTAACACTTTTTCTGACATAAACATAAACATAAGCAAGATGGCAGTCCGTACATATTTTTCTTCTTTTTTTCTATTTTTTCGATTTTTTTTTGTTTCTCTTTTTTTTTCTTTTTACTCTTTTTTTCGTACACTTTTGTCCCGCCATCTACTGAAACATAATAATACAATACTTGGGGTTTATAAACGCACCCCTATACTTGAGTTTTAAAACTCATAAACATAAACTAATCTGATGACCCAAATTGAACGGATCAAAATAATATGGAGTGTATTAAGCATGTATGAGGGTAATAATTTGACTTCTTCCCCAATTCTCCATAAAATAAAAACTACCATGAATCTCAATCGTCCCAAAACTGTATACACTAATAAAAGACTCGACTTAGCAACCATGTACTCAAGCAAATAATTAACTGGGTTTTACAATAATGTACTTAAAACGAGTATATACGAGGAAGGTTAAGGCGATTTTTGGTGTAACATTTTGGTAAGGGTGTAAACAATGCTCTTCATTAAGAATCTGGAATCCACCAGAAAATTACAAGAACCGTAAAAAGGATAGGCTTGGAAGGGTGTACTAGGGGTATCTTGCACTAAAAATGAGTGCGAGCAAGGGTGTGGAGATAGTTATATGATCGAGGTGACCATAATAACAAATACAAGTTTAAAAAATAGGGTTTATCCTAGTGCCTCTTATCATTTAGCAAATTCTAATCACACGAAAGCAATCTCACTAAGCAGTCTCGGAATGCATCACTAAAGCAAGTTTTAGAATTTAATATACTACTTGTACACTCTCATATAACTTTAACAGATACCAATGCTCTAGAAAAAGCGACAAAACCACATATGCACGATCAAATCCATGAACGCGACATACATGATTGCTTATTCCTTAACTCGAGCAAGCTAAAAGTAAAACTATCTTAAGCACCAAAGATGGGTGCTTGAATGCCTAAAGATCTAGGGGCGAACCTCACATTTTTGAGGTGAATGTTTTTTTAAGTGGTATGGTTTTTGTGCTAGTCATATAATTCCTATCCATAAGACGCTAATAATACTTAGTTTTCATCGGTATGTGCCATAAAAATTTTTAAATTTGGCTTAAAATTATCGTCTACACTATGTTTTAGTATATTACTCATCATATTAAGGACAAAGCAAAGGCACATAAAGAAATAGTTTATAACGCTTTATTCCCCCTACACTTATTTTGAACATTGTCCCCAATGTTCTTAAAAGTACCCGTAAAACGAATAAAGGAAATAGAAAATGGCAAAAGAAACTAGTACTCCCCTATTTTTGCTCAATAATAGAGAAGAAACAAATGATCCTGACTAAATCGTCATCCTAGAATCTTCCACATGAAACTCCTAAGAACTCTCGGGCTTCTTCTCATCTAATATAACCTACAAATCAAAGATCAGAAACAACTATACCTAGCGTAAAATTCGTCAGGATAATAATATACAATGTGATAGTTTAGGGTTTTTACACTACGAAAGCAATAAAGATAGGATGAATGTGTTAATGTAATCGTGGTTTTCTGCAAGTTTTAGGAAAATTACAAATTTTGAAATTTATACAAAACTAATTTTCAAGAATTAAAAAAATACGAATTTTACTGTAGCTGGGCTGGCGACGCCGTCAGGATAAATCCTGACGCCGTCTCCAGCGTCTGTAAAGAAAAAAAATTCTTTCTTGGAAAAATTTCTGCACGCAAATCCTATTAGTTATTTCCCCAGTAAATTACTTCATAAACCACAAAAACAATTAACACAATCATATGACTCTAAACAGACACTTAAGACGCAAATTAATCTAAACTATTTATTTAATATGCTTGAAATGGTTCTTAGAACCCGGATAATTTCCTTTACAATTTGATGTAAAATATTTTTGATTGCAATACGAAGTTAAAGACAAAACAAAGCATGATCACATAATTCAAACATATAAAAACAAATGATAAAGAATTAAAACAAACATGACACTCCTAAGATGCACGAAATAAAAGATCGGGTTACCTCCCAAAAAGTGTTTTTCTTTATTTAATGAGTCTTGTAGCTAGACTTGAAGTTACACTCCTTACAAAACAAATAGCACAAAGAAAAGATAGACTACAATAAAGCTAATTGAAAGAAATAAAATTCTCACTTGATAGGAATCAAATGAATAGACCTAAGCTAAATAAAATTTGAAACCGAACTATTCCTCAGGCAGTGGCGCCAAAAACTTAATGTGCGGTCGTTGTGTAAACTCACAAGAAGATTTACAACTCCCTAGCTAGGCAGTGTATCTAACCGTGGTAGTGTAGTATATGTAAGACTCAGGGGTTGTTATCGTTCTTTAGGGGAATAGGTTGGGAAGGCTCAAACAAAATGTAACTAAGGTCTAAGGAGTTGAAAGAAGATTATTTTTGTGTTTTTATATTTTTTTTAAAGCAATTAAAATCTTTGGTTTGAAAGGTGTTTTGGTTTTAAGCTATTTAAAGAAATAAAATAAATCTAAACTAATGTGTGGAAACTCGTATAGATAAATAAATGTGTTTACTTAATCATGCATGATTCTTAGTTTGCGTCTCCTAATTCTATTGCTTTGTCACACTTGTGATGCGATGTGTAAGTATTTCCTAAGTCATGAACGAATTACACGAACCCGTCGTCTATGTAATATTCTGTTAAGGCAATGCACAAGTAAGGTAGTGTGAAGACTATTACAAGGCCCCTAAGAGTACATTACATGCATTAAAATACTTAAAAGGTGATCAACCATAGATGGGTAAGGTAGTATGAAGACTGTTACCGATGGAATCCTTTCTACACATTCACGTTTCCTTAGACGTCTTCGCAAGCAATTAAGAAACTAGTTTTCTAGAGCCTAAAGCGCACACCCATCAACAAGAAGCAATATTAAGAGGATCTACAAACTAATTCACATGCAATCATAAGCAAACACTAATAAATCTAGCCTAGCATGTTAAAGAGAAGCGGATAACAATAATTAATCAGACAACACATACACATATTGAAAGATTAAATGATAAAGAACTTCATTGATCAAAACACAGAATTTAGGTGGTTACAAAGGGGTTTGAGAACCCTAAAAATGACCTAACTACTGCTGAAAATTGTACTCTAAAAGTTCTTCCCGAGTTCCACACTTTAAAACCCTAAAACGAGTATATATATATATATATATATATATATATATATATATATATGACCGCGACGGCGTCGCTTTGTAATCCTGACACCGTCGCTTCGCCGAATCTTCTAGGGTTTCACTATGTCGGTTAAGTCCTGATGCCATCTCAAATATCCTGACGTCGTCTCTTTGATGATCTGACGGCGTCGCTAGTATTTCTGACGCCGTCTCCACAGTTTGTGAGCAATTTATTCATCGACTTTGGCGTAGAGTTGTAATCTTGTTCGTTTCTTCTCTAAATGAGCCCAAGTCACGTGTATTTCCTCCAAATGTCATCTAAGTGCTAAAAACACAGAAAAAGAAATGATTAAGCACGTATTTTGAGCATATTTACATGATTTAGGGGGTTAAATGACCCCGAAAAAGTGTATAAAATGACACCTCATCAATAACAAACAAATTTTGTTTTTTAGATAAACAATTGCTTGTTAAACAACTTTGTTTCATCCCATTGTTTGATGAACGACTTCTTTACTGAATTTTTCTTTGATGAACAAACTCTACTATGATAAACAATAGCAAATTGAAAATCTTGCTCATCACAATATTTATTTTTTCATCAAACAATGAAGCTTATATGTAGAAATTGGAATGGAGGTTGAATAGTTTTTTCCGTTTTAAAAATTAAAACATAGATTGTATACTTATGTGACTCAAGAGATATACAAGTACGTATATGATAGCGATGCAATAAATAAGTAAATGTAATATGTAAATAAGTAAGGATAGGAAAGATCAAACCAAAGACACGATGATTTATAGTGGTTCGGCTATGAAGCTCCTCTTCGCTATACTCCACTCCCCGAGTACCCAACTCGAGAATTTTCTTCACTATGTAAACAAGCTCCCTTTAGGTGGAGAAAATCGTACACGTCGCTTACACTTTTTCCGAAACTAAGCTAAATACCGAGTTATACTTCGAGATAGAACCAATCTAACACACTACGTATTTTAAGGCCTACAATACTAACCAATCATACAACTATGATTACACAAGACAAATAGATGATGGTGGATAAATATCACAAATGTGATGACACTACTAAACTAATAACAGTTGAAGCTTAATGTCTTCTTTGTGTTCTTTACTAAAGATTGGAATGATTGGATAATGGATTATAGAACAAGTACAATGATCAAAGAATGTGTGAGAAAGAAAGAAAATAAAGATGCAAGAAGAATGTTTGGAAAGGTGAGTTCAAATGAAAACATTTGGCTTCTGATATAGACAAAAGTTCGAATACAAAACTGCTAGCTCTATAGATCGACGGATCCACCATACCCTGGATTTGTCTGCCTATTTGGTGGATCCGTTAGTGGTAATTAGCTGATTTTATGTCTTTTAGTGGTTAACCATAGATATATACAAAATATTCTAATTGTACTTAAATATCTAATTTAGTACATGTGTCTAGAAAGAAAATAAATCTTAACATTAAAATAGAAAGATTTTCTAGATTTAAAAAGATATGGAAAGATTATTTCCATTTATGGTTAATCTCATTTTGTCTTATTGACTAATATAACTAGTTGTTAATTAATTAGGTGTTTATTTAAAATCATTTGTTTAGTAGGGATGTAAGCAAGCTTACATGGATTTATGCAAATGATTAAACTAGTATGCAAGACAAAATATTTTTTTTGATCATTAATTATGCTTTATAAAGTCATATTCATACCTTAAGTGATTTGACGTCGCCACGTAAACTTGCGACTAAATAACTTGTTTACGTAAACTTTTACGTAGTATGACATTATATTTGTTATTATCAAAACTTGAAGATCATTAAATATAAATACCGTTTTTAAGCGAATATTTGTATTAACAATCTTCCTCTTTTTGATGATGACAAAATATAAACTCATATTAATTAAAAGTGTACTAAAATAAGTTTTTAGTAGTTGAGTTTACAACTCTTTTCTCCCTTTTTGTCGAAGCAAAAAGTGTTGGGGAGGCGCGGTTGCAAAACGTTTTTACGAATGCAATAAAAAATGTGTGACGATTCAAAGTAATAAATGAGACGTATTGCAAGTGCTCCCCCTTAGTGTATGCTCCCCCTTGTTTGTGGTACCAAGGAATCGAGCTATGGAGGCGTACTACAAAACAAAGTTATTAGACAAGCAAATATATATATGACAACAACACACCCATATATATAAGCATAACAACCACCATCATCACGACACAAGTATAAATAATGTTAATTCCATTATATGAGAAGAAACATAACAAGCATAATAGGAAGCTAAAAATAACAACAAATAGAAAATGACTTGGACATTGTTAGATTGATCGACAATTTTATTGTCTACAAATATGGTCAATGGCTTAGTTTTGTCATTGTATTCACTTTTGTAAACTCAACGTTGTTTGATGGTATATTATCTCGTATGTTTTATTATTCTCGTCGACATCTTTGTATATCTCTTGTTTATATAGTTGTTGCTTGGGTTCGATAAAAAAATGTAATCTAGCATTCCGCACGGCGAACCTCAGGTATTATGTCGTAATTGTCCCACAAGTAGTTTCTTAGAGCAACATGTTTTGAACGAGAAGATTTTGTGGTTTTTGCAAGCCAGTTAGATTACTATAAAGGTGGCAAGAAGTTGTCTCGTGTTTACGGTTTCTAAAATGAGAGTTTGAAGGCTTATGGTGTCTAGTATTTCTAATGTGGGCCCAAGCATAGAGTAATGGGGCCTTTTGTTTCTAGAGGTCCAAGATCATGTGAAAAAGGGGGCTTTACTAAAATTAGCATAAATTGGCCTACGGCGGTTTATAGAACTTTCGAGCCCTAAATCGCTCTATTTGATGAGTTACTACCTCCGTCCCAAAATTATTATCATCAAACAAAAAATAAACAGTTTAAGAAAATTGTATTTAGTACTGCTTTGAATTTTGCAAAAGTAAGAAAAAGATAGTTTTACCCTTTGACAATTATTTAATATTTTTATATAGTTTTGTAACGGGGTGTTTGGCTAAGCTTATGAATTAGGTTTATGCTTTAATGTAAGTATCAATGATTCCATGGATCATGAGGTCGGGGAAGCTCAAAACTTGTGTTAGCCATTTTCTAAAGAGAGAAAGTGTGTGTGTTTATTGAATAAGGAAGGTGGTTTGTTACACACTAGAGCATCACCCTTCCAAGGAAGTATGGAGGGGTGTATATAGGCTCTCACATGCTTCTAAGTTACATTATTACATGTCTAATTCTAGCATATTAGCCTATTAATAAACTAGAGTAATTCCCATAGTGTCACAACATTTTATAATCCTAACAATCTTCCCCCAATATGGTGGCATACCGGATTACTTACAATGTATCCTACAAGTACAAATATACATAAAAGCATTCCAAATTACCTCCATAGCTGAGGATGTCTTCGGTTTCCTTTGTCTTCAACATATACTTCAGCTTAGATTTTTTCTTCACTTGTAGGCAAACACCATAATAAGTATGAAATGGATTAACTTCCCCCAAATTCATATTGCATGTATTTTAGTAGCTTTTTGATCTACTTCTTTTTGCCAAAGTTTCTGAATCAGCTTCCCCCCAAACTGACAACCATCTTTAGCGGATTCAAAACTTTGATGCAGTTTTAAGAATCTTCTAACTCTCTGAAGGTTTAAGCATGCATTGAAATTTGTAGAGAGAATACATAAACCACACCATACACAAAAGCTTCTTGTCTGAATTCTTTATTGAGGATGAGCATTCAAAGCTTGTTTCTTTAGACATACAACCTTCTCCAGCAAGACTCAAGATAGTAAGTAAACTCAATGTGGTAAATCCGTTCAAGGGAACATGGAATAAATTAGCAATCATATTCTCATGAATGTAGACACCACACACACTGACCATATAATGAAAGTTGAAACGATAATACCTGGCTCAAATCTATCTAAGCAAAAAATGTCCATCAACCTGATAAATCCCTCAACAAGACCTCATGATATACTTGGCATGAATCCATCTGACCAATCTTCATACAACTAGACAAATCCCTCTACAAGTACCCTATTTCTCCCCCTGGTGGTTGCGAGCTATCAGAATCATCATAAAACGGTGTACATCCAAATACTCTATCTTGTGTGAAGCATCATTAATCCGGTTAAGCTCAAAAATATCCTGTGAGAATCAACTGTCGATCAAAAATCTCTACTCTTTACCCCTATGACTAACTCTGACCAACCTCTTATCAATTCTATCGGCTATCTGTAATGACTACTGATGGAGAAAACACAATATAACGAATTTGAGAGTGAAGTAGAATAACCATAACTTGTGACTTAAGCTTGTACTATCCATGTGAATAAGAATCACTATAGAGAAATCATATCACCCTGACTCCTTAGTACTTTATACCCCTCAAAAGTATAGAAGTACATCCCTTCTAAGTCATTAAGAACCACCTTCTCGTCTATAGATCTCACACAAATAACTAGATAGTCATGTCTTAATCACAATGTACCGGTTATAAGCTCGAACAAGTTATCTTAGAAAGTCATCATCCAACCAACCTTGACTTTTAAGATAAAATAAGTACACGCATCCGTGAAATTCAACTTCAACATCAAATAAGTGACAAAAAATCAACTCCGTATTCTTTTCTTTCAGTTAAATCCCAAAACTAGCCTTATTGACGGTTTAAGTGAATCTTTGATTTGGAATGTTTAGACGAAGGTGTGGAATTATTTTGAATAGATAATGATTTATAATTGCGGTTTAAGTGTCCTTAGAATGTAAAACCAAATATCTTTTAAGGTGTTTTCACAAGTTTTAGTAAAACTTGAGTTAGCAATTCAAGTTTTTGTTAGGAATTCAAGTTTTGTGAGACTTGTCTTGGCAATTCAGGTTTTTTCGTCAATTCAAGTTTTAGTGAAGAATGAGTGGATAATTCAAGTTTAAGTGAATTCAAGGTTTCATGAGGAATAGGTTGACAATTCAAGTTTGTGTGAATTTAAGTTTTCATGAGGAATGAGTTAGGAATTTAAGTTTTGTAAAGAATGGGTTAGGAAATCAAGTTTTGTAAGACTTGAGTAGGCAATTCAAGTTTCGTTGGAAAGACTTGAGTTCTCTCTCAAACACAACTTAACTTCTTGTTATAACCTCCTAAAACACAACTCAACTTCTTGTTATAACCACCTAAGACTTGAGTTCTACCCCAAAACTTGAGTTCGACCAATTTTTTTTTACCAAAAATCATTTACAACTCCTAATTTTTCACGTAAACCACTCAAATTTTTTGCAGCCTTGATTACTAGACAACACATTTAATTTTCAAAACGCGAATTCTTATACTTAAACACGTCAAAAAATGATTTTCATCATTCGAACTTGAGTTCGTTGCACATTCTCGTCGTCAAATTGAATTTGATTATCACACACTAACCACGAAATGAATACACACCACTAAAATTCTCAACCGCTTTTCCTGCCAATTTTTCTTTCAAAAAATGCCATTAATTCCCAAATTAAGCTTGATCTACTTATCATCTTTTAAAACAAATTAGTGATTCGTATTCAGCATTCATAGACGCATCGAACGGTGTAAGAATTTCTGTGTTTGATTGATATTTGAATATGACGACGAGTCGCTGGCAATCACAGCGGCGCGTGAGGATTCCTATCAAATACGGTGATACTATATGTTTACTAAACAACAAAATTAATGATCAATTAGCTAAAAGTGATGTTCAATTGGAAAATGGTGAGGTTATGGGAGATAATAAGGAAATTGGGAAAAAAGCTAGGGTTTCGGATTCTGAGAAAGAGGAATTGAATAATGACAATATGGAGACTAAGGGATTGAGATGCAATTTGGAGAAGGAGATTGGAACTCAGAATACTTGTGATGATAATCAGAATATACAGGAATGCTCTTCAAGCAATGTAAGCCAAAATAAACTGAATGATGATAAGCACTTATGTGGTAGGAATGATGAGCTAAAAAGCAATAAGGTGAATGATAATAATGAAACTAGTAAGGAGTCTGGTGAAAAAGAGATGGAATCTAATAGCTATATTGAAAAACTGCTTAATAATAAGGAAAATAGGGATAATAAGCTTTGTCATGTACCAACTGTAATCAATGAAAGTGGGCAGGAGTTTGTGATATTTAATGATGAAATTATAAAATAAGGGAGTAAAAAATAGGAGTTATCTGCTTGTGGTTACTTTGTTGGGTACATGATGTCTATTCAAGAACTGAGGTATCACCTATACAGGATGTGGGGAAACTTTGGGTTAAAACACATTCTTAATAATGGCAATGGCATTTTTGTATTCAAATTTAATAATGATCAAGGATTATAAACTGTAATAGAAAGTGGTCACTAGATTGTTAATAATAAACCAATGGTGGTTCAGAAATGGGATCCAAGTATAACTTAGATAAAACTGAACTAACTAGACTTCCTGTTTGGATCAAATTGATGAATATCCCATTAGAAGCCTGGAGTCATAAGGGATTGAGTGCATTAGCAAGTAGAGTTAGGAAACCACTTATTATGGATGCTATGACTACCAAAATGTGCAATGAGGGATTGGGAAGTCTTAGATATGCTAGAATCTTAATTGAAGCTAATGCTACAAAGGGATTAGTGGATTTTGTGGAGGTGTTATATCTGAATAAGCAGAATGATGAATAGTTTTTTAAGAAAGTGCAAGTTGAATATGACTGGAAACCACAAGTGTGTCCTTAGTGTCTGGTGTTTGGACATTCATGTGTGAATTGCCCTAAGAAGGAAAAGGAGGTCAGAAAAACTCAGGAAGATCATAAGGCACATGATGGTTTTGTGAATGTGAAGAATAGGAAGAATAATGATAATGGTATTAAAAATACTAACTCTAGTATAGGAAGGAATATACAGCAGAACAATCAAAGGAGGCCTTTTCAAAAGAAAGAAGTGGTTAATAAATTTGTGTACAGAAAGAAGGAAGCACAAGGACTGAATACATAACATGTTCAGAAAGTGAATGAGAGAGAAGGACAGGATAACTATAATACACTATAAGGATCTAAAAGGAAAATATAGAAGGTGGGGGAAAATGTGATAAAGGATGTAAGGGATACTGCTAATAAATTCTCTGTGCTGCTAGAAATTGTAGAAGAATCTACAAGGACGAAGATGAATTTGAGTGAAAAGAACATGGTGGAAAGGTTTGTAAAGGAGAAAATTCAGCCATTTATAAATGAATCTAAATATTTGACAAAAGAAATGATTGATTACTTCAGAGAATGTTGGAAATCTCAGTATGATAAGAATAAGGAAGTAGAGGATGAGAGTACTGATATTGAACTAGATGAAAATGATGTATATATTGAAAAGGATGGCATTGTAAAATTTATGATAGAGAATGAAGTTAGAGGTGAGAGTAGCAATTTATTTCAATAAACTGATAGCTGATTTAAAAATTGCTACTTGGAATATAAGAGGTTTGGGTCAGATCTCAAAACAAGATGAGATTAAGAATTTAATTTGGAATGAAAAGCTGAATATTTGTGCAGTAGTGGAAACTCATATGAAGAAGAACATAATTGAAATTTTTTGTATGAATATTTTTTGGAAGTTGGAATTCGCAAACAAATATGCTGTTTAGCAAAAAAGGATGCAGAATTGCTATTGGATGGAATGCAAACAATGTAAAGTGTTCTATGGCTCACAATTCAGGTCAATCAATGCTTTATCATATAGAGATTCTGAGCTCTCAACAAGCCTTCTTCTGTACTTTTATATATGCTGCTAATAAAGGGAAAGAGAGAAGGGAGATGTGGAAAGATCTTAGCTTATATAATAAAATTGTGAGGGGATTCAACATGGGCAATTATGGGAGATGTAAATGTCAGTTTAAACTTACAAGATCATTCTGAAGGGATATCTCATTTTACTCAAGATATTGAGATGGAGGATATTAGCTGGTCTGGGATGCACTTTACATGGACAAAAAGTCTTCATAATCCTAATGCAACTGTTCTCAAGAAGATTGATAGAGTAATGGGTAATTCTTCTTTTTTGACCCAAATTAATGTAGTTAATGCTATATTTTTGCCTTATGGCATCTCTGATCATAGCCCAGCTATCTTAACAATTCCTCAAGTAATGAAGAAGAAGAATAATTCTGTTAGAATGGCAAATTATATCACTGATAAAATGGAATTCAAAGATTTGGTAGTGGAGAAATGGAAGATGGAGGTTCAGGGGCATGCTATGTTTAAGATGGTCAAAAAGCTCAAAACTTTGAAGCCTCATTTGAACAAATAGAATTGGAAACATGGAAACTTATTTGATAAAATTGCTACATTGAAAAAGAAGCTTCAGATGCTTCATGTTATTCCAAGCTAAAAATTGATAAGGCCCTTCTAATAAAGCCTGAGATTAGAAGGGGGTTTCATTTAGTGCTAAGTGAATACAAAGAAGCTACTAGTGATGAAGAGAAGCTATTAAGGCAGAAAGCTAAAATTACATGGTTGAAAGAAGGGGACAAAAATTCTGCATATTTTCACAAAGTCTTAAAGGGGAGAATGAATAGAAGTAGAATTATGTCTATTTGTGATGAGCAAGGAAATAGATTTGATTATAATGAAGTAGCTGATCAATTTGTGAAACACTTTGAAGGTTTTTTGGGGATCAATCCTAAAGTAGACAAATTCAGTGAAGAGGATAGTATGCTGTTTGAGAAGAAAGTTTCAAGTGAAGAAGCTGATTTTATGATTAGAGAGATTAGTAATGATGAGATTAAAAAGGCATTATTTGATATTGAAGACAATAAAGCTTCGGGGCCTGATAGATTTACATCTAGGTTCTTTAAAAAATCATAGGAGATCATTAAAGATGACTTATGTGCTGCTATAAAAGAGTTTTTTATGTCTGGAAAGCTATTGGGAGAACTCAATGCCACTCTCATTGCCCTTGTCCCTAAGTCAACTACTCCTCAAAAGGTCTCTGATTTCAGACCAATTGCATGTTGCAATGTAATCTACAAGTGCATAAGTAAAATCCTAACCAATAGGATCAAAAGTGCCTTGAGTCACATTGTAGATGATAATCAGAGTGCATTTATTCCTGGCAGAGCAATCACTGACAATATCCTTCTTGTTCAAGAGCTGCTCAAAGGGTATAATTGTGCAAATGGGCCTAAAAGATGTTCTTTAAAAATTGATATACAAAAAGCATGTGACACAGTTAGCTGGACTTTTCTTAAAGAAACTATAGGGAAGTTTGGGTTTCCAAGAAGAATGATTGACTGGATCATGGCTTGTATTGCTAGCTCCAAGTTCTCAATATGTGTTAATGGGGAGAGGCATGGATATTTCAAAGGGGGAGAGGCTTGAGACAAGGAGATCCTATCTCTTCATATATTTTCACAATTGTTATGGAATGGCTGAATTTAATCATGAAGGATGAAATCAAAAAAGAAAGGCAATTTAAATTTCATTTTGGATGCAGGCAGTTAAGAATAACTCATCTCTGCTTTGCATATGATCTCATCATGTTATGTCATGGAGGAGTTGAATCTGTTTAAACTATTAACAGGGCATTGGATAAGTTTAGTGCTATGACCGGTCTTTATCCAAACCTTGGGAAGTGCACAATGTTCTGTGGTAGTCTGGATAGTGATACTAAGAATGCAATCAATACAATTCTACCCTTTAAAGAAGGGAAATTACCAGTGAGATACTTAGGGGTGCCTTTGGTTACTAAAAAGATTGGTGTAGCAGATTGCAAGTAGCTGGTTGACAAGGTGCAGCAAAAACTTATGGATTGGAAAAATAAAAGTTTGTCATATGCTGGCAGAGCCCAATTAATTGCTTCTGTTCTAGCATCAATGCAGGTGTATTGGGGGCCAATATTTCTTCTTCCTAAAACTGTAGTCAAGGACATTGAAAATCTCTTTAAAAGGTTCCTTTGGAATAATGGGGAGAGTTGCAAAGGAAAAGCAAAAGTTGCTTGGGCAAAAGTTTGTAAACCAAAAGATCAAGGTGGCTTAGGATTTAAATCTTTGGAGCTATGGAATAAAACATTGTTAGTTAAGCATTTGTGGAATGTGCCATCCAGGAAAGAATCTCTATGGGTAAAATGGATCAATGTTGTGAAATTAAAAAACAGGAGTGTTTAGGATGTGGCAATTGACTCAAAGGATAGTTGGGGATGGAAATGTATTCTGAATCTAAGAAGCATGGTAGGGGATCATATTAGATTCAGTATAGGGGATGGAAAAAGTGTTAATGTATGGCATGACAAATGGAATAGTGATTGGTCCTTAGCAAGTAAGATTAGTAAAAATGAAATCTTCTTTGCTGGTTTTAGGGATCAAGATTGTATTGCAGATTTAAAAGATGCAAAAGGGTGGAAGTGGCCTACTGAATGGAAAAGCAAATATCCATGGTTAAAAGATTTAAAAGATCATGTTTTGAATAACTGTCCTGACAAGCCTATTTGTATGGATAATGATAGAAATAGCAGGAAATTTTCAACTTCTACTGTTTGGAAAGACATCAGGGGAAATGGTGTTAAGGTTGATTGGAAGGATATGGTATGGCATACTAACTCCATTCCCAAACATACCTTTATTCTGTGGCTTGCTGTCAAAAAGAAACTGGGTACTCAAGACAAGATGTCAAAATGGTATCCAAACAAAGTTTTTGAGTGTAGTCTGTGCAATAAGGAGATTGATTCACATGATCATCTGTTTTTTAAGTGTGATTATGCTCAGAAGATATGGAAGAAGATATGTGCTATTGCCAGAATAAATGTCAAAGAAGAAAAGTGGGAGTTTATCATCAAAGAAATGAGCCTCAAAAAAGACAAGAGGAGTATTTAGGGGATCATAAGGAGGCTATGTCTTACTGCTGTGGTCTACTATATATGGCAAGAAAGAAATGGGAGATTGTTTAACAACTACAAAAGAACTAAAGAGGAAATATTTGAAGTAATCTGTGATGAAGTGAGATCAAGATTATTAACAATTCATGTTAGAAATACAACAAATATTGCTAAGGCAGAGATGGAATGGAGTATCAAATTTACAAGGAAGACATTTGCAGATTTGCACACTCTGCAAGTGTAGCTTATTGGTTGTTGTTCCTGCTGAATTAAGTAAAAGAGTGTTTGGGTGATGGAATTATCACCCATATTATAGATTTAATTGATCCTAAGTATTGAGGGGTGTTTAGATACCTGAATTATGTTAAAGTTACTTGTGAGGTCTGCTACCTAAAGAGAGTAGATGCTGGATATGGCTTGGATATCATGTAGCAGATCTACTAGTAACTTGCAGAGGGCCTTATATCTTGCCAATAAGAACCTTTCTATGTTTTAATCCTACTGGTTCAATGAAATCTTCATTGCCAGTGTGCTGTGTAAACTATAGTTAAAGGACTACTTATTGTCATAAGGTAGGTTTCCTGCTTGGTTGGAGGCCAACTTGGTGATGCCATGGCTGTTGGTCTATGGTGTTGGATAATAGTCATGGAAATGTAGCCAAGTGGGATTGTTTCCCTGAGTAACTCCTAGCCAATATGTGATGCCAGTATTGAAAATGTAGCATTTGGTGTTAGATCTCAGTGTGAACAGGAGTTTTACTCCTTGTCTTGTGATGCCTTCTATAAGAGCCTCTATGCTAAAGGCTGGTATTCTTTGGCATAAGTAGGGTGTTTGTAGGGGGAAATGTAGCAAGGGAAGGAGGTTTCTCCATTGTTGCCTAGTTTTTTTCCTAGTCACACTGACTGAGAGTTAAAAAAAACTAGAGGAATGTGATGCATTGGATATGTGTATTGGTTTTAGTTTGCTTGTGATAAGCTTGTCTGATATCCTGTTATCTGATAGATAGGGAGTATCTTGTATTTCTTTTGATTGTACAAAGGATTTGGAGATGTCCAATGCCTTAAATAAGTTTTTACACATATCATATTAGTAATATAATTCACCTTTTTACCAAAAAAAAGAAATGAATACACAAATTGGACCAATCATAATAGAAGTCAACTTTCCATAGGAATTTTGACTATCTAATCACATCTCAAATAAAAAAATTGACTTCGTTCTTTTTTCCGAAACTCACGACGTCACACATTTTTCCATCGTCAAAACTTTAATTCGAAATTTT